>RJWM01004801.1:0-97511 GCA_004363535.1 Dasyprocta punctata
TTTTTTTTTTTTTTTTTTTTTTTTTTTTTTTTTTTTTTTTTTTTTTTTTTTTTTTTTTTTTTTTTTTTTTTTTTTTTTTTTTTTTTTTTTTTTTTTTTTTTTTTTTTTTTTTTTTTTTTTTTTTTTTTTTTTTTTTTTTTTTTTTTTTTTTTTTTTTTTTTTTTTTTGCAGTACTGGGGATTGAACTCACAACCTCGCACCTGCCAGACAGGCACTTAAGCCACTGAGCCAAACTCCCAGCCCTGGTTTTTTGAGGCAGGGTCGCACTGTGTAGCTCAGGTCGGCCTTGCGCTGGCGTTGTAGCCCAGGCCGGCCTCGAACTCACAACGCTCCACCTACCTCAGCCTCCCGAGTGCTGGGATTAAAGGCGTGCGCCACCACACCTGGGTCTAGCAGTTCTTTTATTATGTTTTTCATTTCTTCTTTTAGTTGAGTTAGTATTTCTGTTCTAACTTCTTTCATAGCCTCATGAAGTTGTTTCTTTACTTCAGTTGCCATCACCTCAGAAACTTCAGTTGTGGGACTCCCGATCTCTTCTGTGTTTGCATCTCCTGGACTTGCTCTGCTTGGGATTGGAGGCCAGAGACTGTCTTTTGCATCTTTGTCCTGACATATTCCTGGGTTCTTCTGGGAAAATGGGTACTGGGGACCCAGGCACTCCTCACACTGGTCACAATTTCTTTGAAGCGAGACTGGTTCTTCTAGCCAGTGCTGATTACGGATATCTGATGGTTACCACTGGGGGCGCTGTTACAGCACTATCTGCTGCCTTTCCCCAGCCTGCCTTGGCTCCCTGATGGCTGGTACAGTGTGGCAGGGGCAGGGCTGTTGTCCACAAACCTGGGCCAGTCACCCTCAGACTCTCCACCACCACCACCCCTGGAGTGCGCGCAGAGCCGCTGTCTCCAGACCAAGCCCATCACCAACAGGGACCCTCCGAGGTGACCCCCAAGATGTGTGTAGGGGGCAGGGCTCAGCCTGAGCAACCTCCATGGGACTGCACCCAGCTAGGAGTTCCCAGCCCAACTCCAAGATGTCTCCCAGCTAATCTCTTTCTCTGGTGGGAGGGTAAAGACCTCTGTACACTCACTGTCAGCCAGTTCAGTTCTCCAGGTCTGCTCTCCATGTCCACTGCTGCTCTCCTCCAATGCTGCCTCTCTTGGCAGAGGCCTCTGGGGTTGCTGCCACTCTGGCACCTTGATCATGCGTCCCCAGGTTCCACACAGTGGGTCTGGCTCTGGGCAGAGGCACCACCAGCTACCACCTTCTTTGTTTAAGTGTTTCTTTTTACTCTTTCTGTGGGCTTCAATTCTCACTTTAGATTCTTCCTGGGTTCAGAGGGCCCACTTTCTTTCTTCTTGTCTTCCCCATGTTGCTATATTCTGGCATCTGGACGGTATCTCTCAGGGAGGCCCACTCTGCTGCTTACTGTTCCACCATTTTATTCCTCTCCCGAGATGTGTTTCTTGTATGCAGCATATTGTTGGATCCTGTTTCTTGATCCATTCTGTCAGCCTATTTCTTTTAATTGGTGAAGTGAGGCCATTTACATTGATGGATATAACCGATATGTACTGACTTAACTTTGTCATGTTATTTTCCTGTTGTTGGTTCCCTGCTTTCCCCCCTCATTTAATTGCTTGCCCTGCCTGTTGGTTTCTTGCTGTTGTTGTTTTGGGGATTGTAGTTATTTTTGTCTCTCTCTAGTATGTCTTTCTAGGTTTGGCTTGGCAGACATGAATTTCTTCAGTTGGTCTTTGTCATTTTAAGTATCTTATTTCTCCATCAATTTTGAGAGAACGTTTTGCAGGGTACATCAATCTGGGTTGAAAATTGTTTTCTTTCAGGGCTTGAAATATTTTACTCCAAGCTTGTGTTAACTTGAGAGTTGTGCCATAAAATCTGCTGTGTTTCTAATGGGCTTTCCTTGGTAGGTGAGTTGTGTCTTTTCTCTAACAGCTTTTAGTATTCTGTTTTTATGCTGTGTGTCTGGGATCTTAATTATTATGTGTCTGGGTGTAGATTTATTTTGGCTATGACTGTATGGCATTCTATATGCCTCACTTATTTGCATATCTGATTCTGTTCCCATTTTTGGGAAAATTTCTACTATTACAAATAGTTTTTTTTTAAAGTCAATTGCATTGACTCCTGCATTTTCATTGATGCCTATCAGTCTTATATTGCTTCTCTTTTTTTTCCCTGAATTTGTTTCATGCATTCTATTTGTTTCCTAAGTTGTTCTTTCAAGGTTTCCATCATTTTACCATGCTCATGTACTTTTTTTTAATCTATGTTTTCTCTAGTTATGCTGAGTAATTCCTTTATTAAGGTTGTCATTTCTGTCTTTACCTGAGAGATTATTTCTTATCTGATTTCCTCTATAGCTTCATGGATCTGTTTCTTTATTTCTCTTGTTATCTTTTCAGAAATTTCAGGTGTGTGCCTTCTAATGTCCTCTAATTCAGTGTCTCCTGTACTTGTTCCTGATGGACTGGAAATTTGAGATTGCATTTTGCTTTTTCATCCTGTCATTTTCACCTCTTGGGTTAATATTTTGGTCTTTCAATCCCACTAGTCTCAACTGACCATTGTGTGTGTATTAGGGTCCTACTGTATGGGTAATGTTTGTCGTATTGCTGGGTCCCACAATGAAGGGGAGGAGCCAGTCACCTGAATTCTTCCTGCAGGTCCTGTTGGGTGAGTCTTATTTTCTCCCTAGGCTGATTAGCCTAAGAGTATTGACGTAAGCCAGCCCTTAGCTCCTATTGTTACTGTGGCTTTAGGCTGTTCCAAGCTGCCAGATTTACCTGGCTATATTGTGTGCCTCAGCTGGGACCCTACTGTGTCACTGGGGGTCTCCTAGGCCCTTTCAAGTTCCTCCAGGTTGGGGGAGGCCTTGTCAGTGCTCTCCTCAACCCACCTGATGTTCTCTATATGGAAGGCCTCACCCACAGTCTTGCCAGACTTCCAAAGTCCTGTAACTGGAGGGGAAGGCTTGCTGCTGCTCCTGTTTACCCTCTGAGGTCATCTATTTGAGGGGGAAACTCATCACACTGTTGCAAGCCCACTGAGGTCCTCTGTATGCGTGAGGGGTGACTGAGGCTTCCATCAGCCCACCAGGGCTCAGCAGGTGGTGGATGGGTAGCTGATGATCCCTGGGCTGCAGAGGTTTCCGGGGTGGGGGTGGGGGCAGTCCTGCCGGCAATCTGCCAGCTGCAGAGGTCTCCAGGGTGGCGGCGAGGTGCCGTGGACCATGATCTGCTAGCTGCAGAGGTCTCTGGGTGTGTGTGGGGGTGCTGCCCATGACAATTTGCAGGCTGCAGAGGTCTCCGGGATGGGGGTAATGTGCTGCCTATGATGATCTGCAGGCTGCAGAGGTCTCCGGGATGGGGGTAACGTGCTGCCTATGATGATCTGCAGGCTGCAGAGGTCTCCGGGGTGGGGTGGGGGAGGTGATTTTAAAATCTTGGAAGAAAAATATTCAAAATCAAATATACTTACCTCTTATTCATAAAAACATAAGAGACAGTACAATGGACCATTGATTTACAAACTCATTTTGTTGACTGTAACCCCAAGTTGGTTGTAAGTCAAGACTATTTTTCCCATAAGAAATATTGGAAATACCCATAATGCATTGGAAACCTCTCAAAGTACCTAACTAACCTTTTCATAAGAAAGGGTTGTATAATGTGCATAATTTACCAGAAACACCAATAAGTTTTCTAGTATATTCAAAAAGTTATAAAATGTGCCTAGTTTATAAGAAACAACAATTTCATACATTCCATTCAAGTTGACATCTTTGGCTTGCAGGAAGGTGGTTATTGTTTGGAAGGAGAGTCCCTTTCCATAAGATATCAGGAATCTGGCTCTCTGGTGTCCTTTCTTTCCCTGGGAGAGTGTAGCCACTAGGACCTGCTTCTCGCTCATGAGGGCTCAACCTTTTCAGAGCTAAAAACTTGTCTAAGGTTGTCTGTTTCTGTCTTTAACACTGTTTTGTAGTATGACACGACATTGTCATTAAACAAGTGAATACAACATTTGGGTTTTTTTCTGTCTTGAGTGGATCTTCTCAACAAATGTTTGTAGCTCTGTTGATAGTTCCTCTGAGTATTTCTCTACCAGTTCCTCAACATCAGTACTGCTTACCTGAAAGCCTGTGGACTCTGCTATAGTGACAGTGTCATCAAACACAGGGTCAGTTGAAGACTCAGATTCCTCTACACAGTCTTCAAAGTCTCTTTCCCATGTAATTTTAGGCCACACTTTCTTCCAGGCAGATCTCAATGTCCTTAGGGAGATACTGACCCAGGATTTCTCAGGATTTTTCAATTGTGATTGCATTCTTTGCCTTCTCCTCCTTCCTTAGCTTCTTTTGTAGCTTTTTGGGGGCCACTTTGATAGCAGCAATTTTAGTGATTATATAAAGCACTGATTGAAATCATGTCCACAAACATGCACATCTGGGCTCAGATTGACTCTTATGTACACTTACATATGCTTTTCTGGCATCGTGAGTCTTTGTATAACTACACAAACAGCCAGCATTTGGGTCATAACTTAAGACTTTGGTCTGAAGTTAAATCTAAAATTCCATGTCATAACCCAAGTTGTTCATGTGTAAGGCTAGTCATAACTCGATGGTCCACTGTATTTTAAAATATGACTTTATGCAGAAAATTAAAAATGGAGTATCAGTTTTCATCATAAAATATAGACTGAATATTTCTTAAATGCTTAGGACCTAAAATGTCTTGGATTTAAGATTTTTTAAAATTTTGACATTTTCATACACACACATACACACATATATGAGAGATGTCTTGAGAACTGAATCTGTGTTCATTAGCTTTCTGTTACTATTATAAGATAATTGAGAAAATCAACTTAAAAAGTGCAGTGATTGGGTTCTTGTAGATTCCTGAGATGCCTTCAGGTATCTTTCCTATATTCCTAGTGCAGAGTATTTGGCTTATTTTTAATGGTGCTGATCTCTTTAGCAACTTCACCCTCCTTGGCAGCATTTTTAAGCATATTCCTTTTTTGAGGTGAAATTACAATGGACACCACTGAAATCTAGAAGATTATTAGTAACTACTTTGAAAACCTGCAGTCCAGAAAATTGGAGCATCCAGAAGAAATGGAGAGATTCCTAGATACATCTGAATTACCAAATCTGAATCAAGAAGATACCAAAACTTGAATAACTCAATAACAGGCAATGAAATTGAAGTAATACTAAAAATCCTACCAACTGAGAAAAGTCCAGGACTACTGAGTTCTATAAGAATCTCAGGTAAGACCTAATGCCAATACTCCTCAAACTCTTTTAATGAAACTGAAAGGGAAGGAATATTCCCAAAGTCATTCTTGGAAGCTAGCTGTCTTAATTACTTTTCTCATTGCTGGGACTAAATACCAAACACCCACAAGTTAAAGGAGGAATGCTTTATTTTAACTCACAGTTTGTAGAGGTTTCAATCCATAGTCAGCTGGCTCCAAGCAGAGTGACATGGCACAGAGGCCTGGCAGAGGAGAAATGGTCCATGGCATAGCAATCAGGAGGCAGTGAAGTAGCAAGCAGCAGAAGCAGTGAAACAGACTCCCTTTCCCATTATCTACGCCCAGACCTATGTCAAACCAATCAACTGGTTAATTTAGTATCAAACACCCTTAATCTCAATGTCACACATCCTAGATTCAGCCATCTCCATAAAGTCCTACCTACAAGTGCATGAGGCTATGGGGGAACCTTAAAGCCATAACCCTATCATTATCTTAATTCCAAAACCAGACAAGGACCCAGCCAGAATAGAGGACTCTTTAATGAACACCGAAAATCTTCAAGAAGATACTGGCAAACACAATGAAACAAATCATCATAAAGACCATAGATTATCACCAACTAGGTTTCATCCCAGAGATAAAGGGATAGTTCAATATGTGCAAATCAGTACAAGTGGTACATCACATAAACAGAATCAGGGATACAAATTACATGATCATCTCTGGCCATTTGAGAAATGGAAATTAAAACAATACTGAGATATTATCTTACTCCAGAAAGAATAGCTGTGAAGAAATGAAAAGTAGCAAATGATAGTAAGGCGAAGGGTAAAAAGGAATGCTTCTAAATTGTTGGTGAGAAAGTAAACTAGTACACCCACTATGGAAATCAGTATGGAAATTCCCCAAGGAACTAAAAATTGAAATTCCATTTGCTCCAACTCTTCCTTTTCTAGGTATCTTCCTGAAGGAGTTCTGGAGACATTATATTACAGAGATACATGTGTACCCATATTTATAGTAGCATTGCTCATAATAGCTAACTCTTGGAAGGGGTCTATATGTCCATCATCAAATGAATAGATAAAGAAAATATGATACTTATGCACAATAGAGCACTATTCTGCCATAAAAATGAACGAGTTGTTTGTAAGACAGTAGGTGTGCCTTGACACCGTAATGTTAAGTGAAATAATCAGACACACAAGCTTAAATATTGCATGGTTTTCTTACATGAGAAACACAAAATATAAATAAAGAGGAAAATTAAAAAATAGTAAATAGAGACATAGGTCTTTCACAAAAAGGAAAGAGACCAAGAGATTGAAAAGTGGAGAAGGAAAGGGAGTGAAAAGAATTAAGATGTGTTATGTACACATACCAACTGTCCATGAGAAGTGTAATCATTGTGTGCTGCAGACATGTATCAGTTTTAAAAAATGGTCTTTTTTTGGTTAAACTGTAAATTTTTCAAATTTTTCTATTCTGTTCTTCTTTGCTTCAGATTGTCATACTAAATTTGACTGAAAGAAGTCAGTAATACTAATGCTATTTCCTGGATGCTTTGCTACCATGAGATTTCTTTTGACAGATGAACTAGTCCATTACCTTTCAGCTTCGCCTCATAAAAAGTCTGGGGCATTGACAAAGAATGTACAAATTCTTTGCCACAGTGTAACATGGGTGGCCTGAATTCCAGTTTCCAATAGTATTCTTTTCCATCTGAAACCTCATCAGCCTGGCCTATACTGTCTACATTTCTATCAGTATTGTGGTCTTCTGAGCCCTTGCCAGAGCTGTCCATTAAGCTCTGCTTACAGAATTCCACGTTTTCTCTTGCTTGCTTCTCTGGTGTTTTCCAAACTCTTCCTGTAAACCAATTCCAAAAGCTTTTCTACATCATCTCAGGTATTTAGTAATAGCAGGATGCCAATTCTTGGTTACAGTGTTCTGTGTAATTTAGCTTCCTGTAATGAAACCCCTGAGATAATCAGCTTAAAAAGAGGACAGGTTTATCGTGGCTCATGGTGTCAATGGTGTTAGGCCATGATTGATTGACCTTGTCATTTGGGGCCTGTAGCAAGGCAGTGCATTATGTCAGAAGCATGTGGTGAAATGGTTCCCCTAATGGCCAGGATATGAAAGAGAAAAAAGAGATCATGATCCTCCCAAAAAGTGACCTAAGGCCTGCTAGACCCTACCTCTCAAAAGTTCTACTGCCTCCACTATCATCATAGAATGAGACTAAGCTTTAACATATGGGCCTTTGGGAGACATTTTATGTTAGGGAAGAACCCAAGTCTAAATGCAAAATTGATGTATGCTTCACATTGACCTTATACATGTAGCCTGAAGGTAATTTTATACCTTTATATTTGTAGTGCACCTAGGTTTTGACTGCAACCCATCACATGAAGTCAAGTGTGGAATTTTTCTGTTTGTGACATCCTATCAGTCAGTGTATTTTGGGACATTGGGTTTCAGATTTTTAGGTTATGGATTCTCAGATTATACTTTAATGTGTATTTATCCTTTGAAAATAATTTTTTTAGGAATTCTTTTACTATATATGGAGCTGCACCCAAACCTTCTATCTCCCAGAGCACAATGACTGGCGAGGTTGTTGGTAATTAATGTGGCTGGCTGCTTGCTTCCTCCTAAATCTCAGATGGTTGATAGAAGTGTATTATTGTTACACATAGAGAATGTGTCTTGCTTGTGCTAAAAAGTCTTCAGAGCACTTACCTATATATTTTTTCTGGGTATTTACAGTCTGCCATGATGGGATATCATGAGATTTTGATTTGAACCACAGGCACCCAAAGTCCATGGTTTTATGGAGCCAAAGTTTTATTGCTTGTGTACGATTGTGCTAATTATTCAAGTTTGCCCACACTTTCAACATTTTTCTGTGTGCTAGATGGTAGAGATACTTAGTAAGACTTGGTTCCAGCCTATGAGAATCTCATAATAAAGGGCAAAGCTGGACAAAATCCAATCATACAAGTTGTGTTTGGATTAAGTGAATCTAAACTCCTTTTCTGATGTTATGTCCTGACCATGGTGAGGTAAATAGGCCTGATCTGCCACACACTCCCACCAGCATGCAATGGAGCCAAGTAACTATGCACTGAGACCTCTGAAACCATGAACCAAAATGAACCTTTTTTCGTAAGATGATTGCCTAAGGTATTTAGTTATAGTAAAGAAAAATGAAGACAGAGAGTTATTGGAAAATTTATTAGTCACATGCTGGAGTAAATAAGTTAAAGGCCTTAAAGAACAAACAAAGGTTATGAAAATAATTCATGCTCTTGAACTGCAAATGGGAAATTGTGGTTGAGAATTATAATTCTGAACTGGGGGAAATTCATGTTTGAATGATGACTATCTGAGTGAGGATGGTAAGTACTGAAATGGGAGTCGAGGAGGGTCAAAGATACTACAGAGAGGAGGTGTGGGTGATGGAGCGGGTGAGTTGCTGGGATAGAAGACCAGTGCTGGGGCAACAACAGCAACGACTTTACCTCTTTCTCACTCTCACCGCCTATTTTTATCCTTCCATGTTTCAGTTTGATCTGATACTGGCTGTAAGAGAGATACTTTCTTTCCCTTTGTGCTTTGCAAATTAATGACAAGATATGTTTTGAGAATCTAGCTCTCAAGTAACATTACAAAAATGTTCAAATTTTAAAACTGAGGAACTGTATGCATCGCTGCTGGGCATGTGAGGTGCTGTTGCTGCCCTGGAAAATGGCATGATGGTTCCTCAAAAAATTGAACGTGGTATAATCCAGCAATTCCACTTCTGGGTCAACTCTCAAGAGATGGGAAAGCATGGAGTGATGCAGATATTTGTACCCCTATGTTCATAGCTACATTATTCACAACAGTCAAAGGCAGAAACAATTCAAATGCCTGTTAATATTTAGCTATATTAATAAGGAAATGAAATTCTGATATCTGTTACAACTTGGAGGAACCTTCAAGACATTATTCTGGGGAAGTAAACTAGTCACAAAAGGACAAATCTTGTAAGAGTCTACTTATGTGAGGTATGTAAAGTAATCAAGCTCACAAAGTAGAATGGTGGTAGCCAGCATTTTTGGAGAGGTGGGAATGGGGAGTTAGTGTTTAAGGGGTGCAGAGTTTCAAGTTGAAGATGAAAAAAATTCTCGAGATAGAAGTAGTGATGGTTTTATAACACTGTGAATCTATTCAATGCTGTTGAACTGTGTACTGAAATATGGATAATCTGGAAAAAAATTTAAAAAATTTTTAAGAGAGAGAGACAGAGGGAGGGATGACATTCATCATTGGGAATTTGTATCTGTATGTAATATATGTTGATTTTTCTTTCTTTCCAATCCTCTCCCCTCCCTTCAACCACGCTCCCCCTCCTTATTTACAAAACTTTTGTTTCCATTTTTTCTATTTTCTTTTTTTGTGCCTTCTTTCCTTTCCCCTCCCCCGTCCCTTGTTCTCCTTCCATTTGAACATTTTCTTCCCATTTCCCAGTATCTATAATACATTTTGGTCCTTATTTACACTTTTAGTTTCTTGTTTCTATTTATTTCATTTGCCAGTATTTTATTGAGGGTTTTTGCATATATGTTCATTAGAGAGATTGGCCTGTAGCTATCTTTTTTAGTTGGATCCTTCTCTCATTTTGGTATCAGGGTAATGCTTGTTTCTAGGAATGAATTTGGGAGCTTGCTTCCCTTGCAGTTTCTTTAAAGAGTTTGAGAAGTAGTGGCATGAGATCTTTAAATTTCATGTGAACTAGTCAGGGATTGCGATTTTCCTCCTTGGTAGGCTTTCAGTTACATCATCAATTTCATTGACTGATACTGGCTTATTTAGAATTTTTGTATCTTCTTGATTCAGCTTTGGTAATTTATATGTATTTAGAAATCTTGTCAATTCTATCTTTTTAGAATATAGATTCTCAAAGTAGGTATAGATGACCTTCTGAATTTCAACAGACTCTGTTGTGATTTCACCCTTTTCATTCCTAATTGCATGGATTCAAGTCTTTTCTTTCCTTTTCTTTACTCAGTGGTTCATATGAGAAGGCTCCTGTGATTCTGATGGGCTTTCCTTTATAGGTGATTTGTTTCTTTTCTTTAACAGCATTTTTTTTTTTTTTTTTTGCGGCACCAGGGATTGAACTCACAACCTCGCACCTGCCAAGGCAGGCGCTTAAGCCACTGAGCCAAACTCCCAGCCCTGGTTTTTTGAGTCAGGGTCACACTATGTAGCTCAGGCCAGCCTTGCACTCATGTTGTAGCCCAAGCTGGCCTCAAACTCACGACGCTCCTCCTACCTCAGCCTCCCAAGTGCTGGGATTAAAGGCGTGCACCACCACGCCTGGTTCTTTAACAGCTTTTAATATTCTGTTCTTGTGTTGAATTTTCTAGATTCTTGATTAGATACCTTGGTGTAGATTTTTGTTTTGATCATGAGTATTGGAGTTCTATATGCCTCACTTTTTTATATGTCAAACTATTTTTCCATGCTTGGGAAGTTTTGCCATTACTTCTGTGAATGGTTTTTCATGTTGATTGTGGAATCTCCTGATTTTTTCATTGACTCTGGTCAATTTTATGTTATTCTTCTTTGTATCATGTAGCAGCTGTTGGACTGATTTTTTTGTTGTCCTGTGATAAATTAAGAAACCTTTCTTTTCATGATCACTAACTAGAATCTTGTTTTCTATATCTGATATTCCATCCTCACCTTGGCTTATTCTCCTGCATATACTTTCAATAGAATTTTTAATCTCCTGGATGTCTGTCTGAATTTTTTTTATGGTTTCCATTTCTTTCCTATGTTGAGTGTTCTTGGTTTATATCATTTTCCTAAGCACTTCTATTTTTTATCTGCATCTGCTCTAGTCACTAACCATGTCTTTCATTATGGTCACCATCTCTGTAGTTGTCAGAGAAATCATTTCCAATTTAGTATTTTCTAGAGCTTCATTCATCTGATTTGTTACTTCTGCTGTTACCACTTTAGAGAGTCTAAGTGGGTGGCTTTCAACTTGTTCTTCCCCATTGCCCTCTGGGTTTGCCTTTAGTGACCTGAAAGTCTGGGGTTGCATCTTGCTTCTATGTCTCCTTTTTTTACAGTTTTTGTCTTTTTTTTTTTTTTTAGTTTAATTCCTGAGTTGATGATTGTAAATCGCTTTTGGCAGGTGGCTTTATTGCTAGTATTGAAAATCTTTAGGAAATGACTACTTCTCAGAGATGTCTTCCAGGTGTAACTGGCTTTTGGGTTTTGAGTCTTTCACAAGATTCTACCTCTTCAATTTATTGGGGATGAGAAGTTGTTGCCTATTTAGTGTGGCCCCTGTTTTTTTGGCACTGGTCTATAGTATTGTTTATGACCCTTAGGCAATCTCAGTCTTGGCACGCCAGGAAGAACAGCTGGTTAAAACAATTGTGTCACCTTGGGTAAAGTTGTACAATCAGCAATAACAGTAGGCTCAAACACAGCTTCAAAAATGACAAATTGTGGTAACTATTAATTTGTCACCTTTAACTGTATGAACTAGATTTGTGGTGTATATCAAAATCTAAAACAAATCAGAAAAGTGTGTACAGTAAATATGCCCTCAATATGATGATTTTAGAGGAGAAAATTTAAAAGGGCTTAGGGGGCCAAATAGGCAAATAGAAGAGGAAGGGATTAGAAGCAAGGCTGTAGGACAAAAGAACATTAGGCAAAATTTGGGGAACTGACAAAGAAGACAGGAGGGAAAGAGAGAAGGAAGAAGTAAAAACAACAGAAAAGAACAGAACAAGTACAACAGAAAAACTAAAAGAAATGTTCACATTCATATAAAACAAGAACATATAATCAAGAAAAGAACAAAAACAAAAGAACAAAAAAGAAAAGAAAATATGTCCATCGTAGGTGTGCTGTCACTGTCAGACAGAGCTCAGGTCCATGTTGATTAATCCCAGGAGGCCAGCCATAGATTTATGGCAGGGTAGTGGATAATCCTAACAAGCCTGTGTTTTTAGTCTCACTGAAGTTCAGGCTGGTTTCTGGCTGTGAGGCTGGAATCCCGTTTGTTCAGCCTGCAACACTCTATGTGCCTCCTGCCGGAACTCAGCTCCTTGACCTCCTGCTGATTTGAACTTGGTTCCTCCTCACCCTGACACTGGGAGCCACTAGATGGAGCTGGCTGGCAGCTGCTCTGAGTTCCAAGCTTAGTTGGCCTCTCTCCAAGATGGCTACTGGTCAGTTGCCTTCTGCTCATGTCTGAACCCAAATAATCAATGGCTACTCCAGTCCGTTGCATCCACCACTCAGTTTCCACTGGTGCATCTCTCCATGGAGTCCTCAGGAGTTGGCAGGAGTCACCATTCCTCTGCAGATTCAAGCTTCCCCTCTCACACAGCTAGTCAGGGCTCAGGGAGAAAGCCTCACCTGCCACCTCCTTCTGGGTTGAAGTCTCTCTTTGCTCTCCCTGTGGGCATCAATCTCGATTCAGATCCTTCCTGGATCCTGGGAACCCACCTCCCTCCTTCTTCTCTTTCTCATGTTGCTATATTCCAGCATATGGACACCAAATGTTAGAGAGGCTGTTTCTCGGCTGTTCACCACTCTACTATCTTCCTGAAAGTCTGTATTGTAAATGTTATGTGTATTATCCCTGTTGCGCTGTGAACCAGTTTTGTCTTGCATCGGTGCTCTTTTTCTTTCCCATCCTGAAAAAGCGGGTATAAAATTCTCTTTTCGTATGTTGTTTCAATTCTGGAAAGGTAACAGTGGTTGTCCTTTTCAGTATCATTTCCTCTAAGAACACAACAGAAAATCATGTTTGTTTGTACAGATGTACCTTGTTAACATTTTCATAACACAACAGTAAACTGTAATTTAAAGTTTATTTCACTCTGTTATTGTTAAGGCACAAAAAATCTGTGTTTACAAAAGGTTTTGTACTAACAACTCAGCTTGTTCTATAGGCATTTACAGCATACTCAGGATGGTGTCCCTCAGCCTGCAGAGGTTGTCTTACTCTAAATGTTCATCCAGGGTTTCTTTCAAGTAGCTCCTAAATGAACAGTAAACCTTATACCACCTGTGTGATGTCTGAGAAGTGATAATTTTGCATTTTATCTTTGTGACAAGGCAATATCCTCTGTAGAATTGTGGGAGTGTTCACAAATGTTAAAGGTAGTCCTGGGGAATGTTCCATGGAAGGGCTTGGGGTCTGGATGCTCAGATTTCTTTCTTTCTTTTCCTTTTCCTTTTTTTTTTTTTTTTTTTGGTCTTTTTGAGGCAGGGTCTCTCTATGCAGTTCAGGCTGGCCTTGAACTCACTTTGTAGCCCAGACTGGCCTCAAAGTTGCAGTAGTCCTCCTGCCCCAGCCTCCTAAGTGCTGAGATTACAGGCTTGTGCCACTATGCCCAGCTGGATGTTCAAATTTCTGGGAGTCACTGGTCAACAACCTTTCTTTCTTTTGTGCCAGGTGTTGTTAGAACCACACCATTTGGTTTATAATGTTTGCATTGAAGACTTGAATCATTAGTGTCTTTGCCTAGATTCTGGGTTGAGAAGTATAGGGCAGCAAGTACCTTTTATACAACCTGCAATTAACCATGGCACCTTGTGACATTGGAAATGGCTTCTGATTTCCCCGGGAACATCTTTGGGCAGTTGTGAAAAAAGCAAGTCCTGAGTGTGTGCCTATACCAATTTTCCTTTTATACATAGCTTTTACTGTGATTTTTTCAGACATCTCAGATGTCCACTAAAATCTCAGCAGCCTTATAAAACATTCTTTGACTTGGGGGAAGTAATCATATTCCCTTGGTGTCATAATGCCTCAGTGCCACTACAAAAGATAAATATAAATATGTATAAATATAGCTATTTGTTTATTTGAAAATTAATCTTTCCTGTAATTTTGTGCCACCAAGATTTAGAAGGAACTTGGCTTCCAACATGGAAAATTATAAAAATCAATGCCTTAGTAGAGATTATTCATAGATAGAAAATCTATGGTTCAACCACATCTTAGTTACTTTTATTGTTGCTGAGACAAAATACCTGACACCCAAAGTTAAAGGAGAAGAAGTTTATTTAGCTCACAATTTGTAGAGGTTTTGGTCCAGAATCAGCTGACTCCAAGGCAGGTTGGCACAGCAGACAGACGTCACAGAGGAAAAACAGTTTATGGCAGGCAGAATGTAGTAAAGCAACAAGGGATGACCATAGCCCTTTTTTTTCCCCCTCTTACAGTTTATCCAGGGTAGTTAGGGCAGGTAGCATTCACACCATTAATTCTAGTGCCCTTGATCCTAGCATTGCATCATGAATAGATTCCAGTGTCACACACTCTTGATTCAGTCACCTTTGAAAAAGCCGCACCTATAACCACATGAGATTTTGGAGGGGGTCATCTAAACATAAGCCATAACATTCTGTCCCTGGCTCCCCAAAGACTCACACATGTCCCTTTATGAAAAAGGCATTTATTTAGTCCATCTCCAAGAGTTGCCAAACTCCTATCAGTTTAGGCATTGCAGAAAAGTTCAAGTCCAAAGTCTCCTCTGAGATTTAAAATAAATTCTTAGGTGCAAGCACCCAGAAGTTTGGAGAAGCCAAAGACCTAGACTGTCTCAGGAAAACTGCAGGGATGGAACAAAGCCAGCCCCAGAGAGAAGCCATGCGATCTACAACCACCTACTGGTGAAAAGGAAGTTAAACACTTCCAACATTCAATGGCACAAGATAGATATTTCCATTCCAAAAGTTACAAATGGGGATAGCAAGGAATAGGAACAAGCAAGACCAAAATCCAGGAGGGCGAACATTAAATCCCACAGTTCCACTTACAGCATCCCCTGCAATCTGTGGCAAGTTGTGAACGCCAAAGGGCTTTGGTGGCTCCATCCCTACGGCTCCGCCAGTTGGTGGTTGTAGACCCCATGGGGCTTCTCTCTGGGGCTGGCTCTGTTCCATCCTTGCAGTTTTCCTGAGACAATCCACGTTCTGGCTTCTCCAAACTTCTGGGGTCCCTACCACACTTTTGGCTTTATATTCACAGCTTCACACACTGCCCTCTCAATATAGCTAATTGCTTATTTGAACTTTAGCTTTCCTGTGACTATGTAATGCCAAAACTTAGGAGGAAGCTGGGAAGAACTTAGCCTTCAGCATGGAAAATTATAAAGTCAGTGCCTTAGTAGAAACTATTTGTGTATAGAAAATCTGTAGTTGAACACATCCTACAAAATGATTTGTTGGGCCAGGTGTGGTGGTACATGCCTATAATCCCTGCTACCCAGAAAACTTAGGCATTGGGCTTGGAAGTTTGAGGTTAGTCTGGGTAACTTAGCAAGACCTGTCTCAAAATAAAATTTAAAAAGTGGTAGGAGAGTAGCTCAGTGGTATAGCCCTTGCCTAGCACGTGAAAGACCTGGATTCAATCCTCAGTACTTCATTCAGAAAAGAAAAAGATTTGTCAGGGGTGATTTTTTTAGAGCCAGACTGTATTTCCTGAAGGATATGATTATTAGGAATCAACTCAAGTGATGGTGCTATAACTGACTGAAGAAAAGGAGAATTTGATACTGTTTTTCAGTGTATCTTTAGAGGTTCCAAGGAAGAAGGCGTTTGAAAACTATTCCTAGAAGTAGAAGTATGACAGATAACCAATACTATACACCAGCATGGGGATCATGGTTGTTCATGCTATTGTCTTTCTTCACCTAGTGGCATCTTTTATTTTGTTTTTGTTTTTGAGATACTGGAGATTGAACCCACAGCCTTGCACATGTGGTACAAATGCTGTATCACTGAGCCACATCCCCAACCTCTTTGTAAAAGTAATTTGAGACCGGGCTTTGATGAATTGCCTAGCTTGGCCTCAGACTTCTTATTCTTATACCTTATCCTCTAGAATAATAGAGACTACAGTTATGTGACTGGTTTATTGACATTTTTTTTGATGGATTGGGAATCTCTTCTAATTAATTTCAAGACCTAGGCAGTACCAAGTGATAAATACTTTGACTATCATCCCTACTACAGATGTTCTGTGAGATTCTAAATTTTCTAACTCTTTTTACTAAGAGTAAACCAAATACTACTAACTAATTTTTCTTTCTGGTAAAATCTATGTAATAAAATTTACCAGGGTGTTAGTCTGATTTCCATTGCTGTGACAAAATACTTGAGATAAATAACCTAAAAGGTGGGACAATTTATTTTGGCTCACAGTTTCAGAGGTTTCAGTCTATGGCAACTTTGCTTTATTGCTTTGGGCCTATGGAGGCACAGGACATCAAGGTGAGAGTATATGGTAGAGAAGGCCATGAAACAAAGACAAAGAGGGAGTAGCTGATGTCCCAGAGTCCCCTTCAAGGGTAACCCCATGATCTAACTTCCTTCCACCAGGCCCTACCTCTTGAAGGTTTCTTTACCTCCCAAGAGTGCTGTAGGTGGTAACCAAGTGCTTAGCACATGGGTCTTTTGGAAGCACTTAAGATCCAAATCATAACTACTATTTTAACTATTTTTAAGGATAGGGCTCAATATTATTAAGTACATTCGAGTTGTTGCACAACCATCGTCACCATCCATCTCCAGAATGTTTTCATTGCCTAAACAGAAACTCTGTACACAGTACTAGCTCCCTTCTCCTCCACTCTTCCCCTCCCAACATATGTGTCCTTTTAAAAATAGCATTAATTTTAGTAAATAATTACCTAATCACCTTAACAATTATCTTAAGATTCCATTTACTTTTGAACTTATTATTGTCTTCAAAATAGAATTGCCTAAAATACTGTATATGAAAATAAATTCTAAATAGATATGAGAAGAAAATGTGAGAACAAATTAAAGTATTGAAGGAAATATCGATGATTTTCTAATTTATGAGTGAAGATGTTTATAAGCTTTAAAAGAATGAAAGTTGCCACAAAAGAAAATAGGGACAGGATTGACTACATAGAAATTAAATTGTAAAAAAATCTGGTAAGTCAAAAGGCAGATAATCTACTGAGAATGTAAAAAATTGTAAGAAAACATTAATATTTTTAATATATACTTTTTAAATACAAATTGCTAATGTAAATATTAAGACTACAGTAGATAAAGGGACAGAGCTTATATACAGACTTTGCATGAAGGGAAACACAAATGGTTTGCAAAAACATAAAAAACTTTCTGCTTCACTAGTTATAAAAATAAGTGCAAATTGAAACAATGTTGAGATACCATTTTTATACAGTTGAGCAAGACTTTTTAAAAAATATCAATTCTCTCATAACAAAAGGTGAATAAGTCCAACTGTATTGGAAAGCAGTATAATGAACTTCAAAGTTCTTTTTGACCGCTCAAGGGAGTAATAATAACTGCATGAATTAATGCATGAAAATATTTCCTTGAAGCATTATATATCAATATTGATGGTGGAGAGGGGCTGCCCATTCAGCATTAGGGAAATGATTAAATTCATTGTGATTAGATTATCTGATCAAATATGATATGGTCATTTGAAATGACATGAAATTCTCAATGTTTCATGGAAATGATCATTATATTAATACTAACAGGGGAAAAAGCAGGATGTGACATTGCATATGGAATATGTTCTAGTTTGGACACTTGAAAACTTCTCAGGAAAAAAATTGAATCAATGTTCATTGAAATACTAGCAGAAGACAGTGTAGGCGGCTGCTAGTTTCCTCTAATAAACTCTGTTTTCTGAAGTTTTCACAAAGGGCTTACATGACTTCTTAAAAATATTTAATTCTTACATACCATTTTATGGATATCTGTATGATATAGATGATTCTCTGGTAAGTTGTACAGTTTTTCAACCCTGTGTCCTACTAGCTGGTCATCTTTTTTTTTTTTGGTACTGGGGATCGAACTCATGACCTTGTGCTTACCAAGGAAGTACTTGAAATGCTGAGCTAAATTCCCAGCCCATGATGACTTTTAAATAATACTCTAGAAGAGAGAGAAGGGACTGTGTTTACTGTAGGTTTGTGTTAGCCATCTTTCTGCCACTATAATGAAATACTTGAGATAACCAACTTGTAAAGGGAAACCAGGGATACTTTGATTGACATCTTTGGAGTTCGGGTCCTTGTTGTTTTGGGGCTATGGCAAAGCAGCACATCATGGTAGGAGTGTGTGACAGAGCAAAATCCCTCCTGTCACAGCCAGGAAACAAGAGAGAAAGAAAGGGGCTGTGGTCCCACAGTCCCCTTCTAGTGTATATCCCCTGTCACCTAAGGGCTTCTTACTATGCCACCGCCTCCCACCATGGGGACTAAGACTTTCACACAGTGCCTTTGGGGAAGATTTAGCATCCAAACCAACAAAAGCCCATTGACGCTCCTTTCTTCTGGGAAGAGGAGGCGAAAGATAAGTCCACAGGCATAAGTTTGTCAGTTATTATCTTGAGGATAGTTGATTTAATGCCACTGTGTTCACTAAGCTCACACTCAGACACGACATGATCTGTTTTATTTATTTATTTTTGTCTTTTTTGAGACAGGGTCTCACTATGCAGTTCAGGCTGGCCTTAAACTCACTTTGTAGCTCAGGCTGGCCTTGAACTCACAGCAATTTTCCTGCCTCAGCCTCCCGAGTGCTGGCATTATGGGCATGCACCACCATGCCTGGCAACACGATCTATTTTAATCATGTAAATAATATAGTGTATACTTTTAAATTATTTTATTTCTAAGGTCCCTATTTCTTTTTTCATTTTAGGAATGCAATAATAGTCAGCATTTACTTGGAGTGATGAAAAGCCAGGTCCTGCCCTGAGCATGCTCTATGTATGACGCTGGTTAATATCCACAGCAATCCTGTGAAGTCCGTACTGGGATTATCCCTGTTCTCCAGACAGGAATGTGAGGCCTGGAGAACTAGGGAAGGGGAGAAGCCTGAGTCCTAACCAAGGCAACCTGAGTCCAGTTTCTGCACCAGTGTGCCAAGTTCACTGGCGATTTGCCTGTGGACTAAATTTAGGAAGGGATCAACTCAGATCCAGGAGGGCTGTGGCCACCATGTCACGGAGCAAATTGATGGCAAAGAGCGCTTCAGAGCAGAGCACACTGTGTCCGTGGACCCTGCGTGCACCCAGACTGGGTGGAGCTAGGTATTACTTCTACACTTCAGACTTTCTTCTGGTTTTCAAATTAGCATTCATGAGTTTTTATGGGCTTTTGAGAAGAATGCCCAGATAATATTAGTGTGATTGTTAGAGCAGTCCATTAGGATGCAGACTAAATGGATTCTTTTTTTTTTTTTTTTTTTGTACCAGAGATCTAACTCACAACCTCATGCCTGCCAGGCAGTCGCTTAGGTCACTGAGCTAAATCCCCGGCCCTATTTTTTGAGACAGGGTCTCACTATGCAGTTTAGGCTGGCCATGAACTCACTTTGTAGCCTAGGCTGGTCTCAAACTCCTCCTGCCTCAGCCTCCCGAGTGCTGGGATTAAAGGCATGCGTCACCATCCCCAGCTCAGACTAAATGGATTCTTAAAGTTGACTGATGGGAAAGTCCTGATCCCCTCTTCTCGTCTCGTTTCTGCTCCAGCTTAGTGTTGGAGAAGGCCTAATTCCTCTTCATTGTGGCAAATGCATTTTTAAAATTCACTCCTCTCTTGGAGTTGATTGAAGTTTCATTTCCCATAGGTTGCATGATGCAGGAGGAAGTTAGGGAAAGCCCGGCCATCTGAGAGAGTTGCATGGAATTAAAGTTGTGAGAGTGTCTGTAAAATAGGGATCATGCAAACAGAGTGCACGGAGATGAAGGAATGCTTTGCTTTTCACTCTTGAATCTGGCATGTTAGCCTGATAGTGTTACCAGGGTTAACTGACTCAAATGAAAACATTGACCTGGCCCTGTATAGCCAAAAAATAAAGATGCTTGTATTAGTGTTTTCTGGAAGAGCCCCAAAACTGCTGTACTAGAAATATCACTGATTTTTCTCACTCCGAGGTGTGCATATTTGTGTATGTAGGGGTGTGTTTCGGGAGGGTTGTATATTTTCACAATTGTTTGACTAAGATTACCATATAGTAGAAATATAATATATGAGACTCTAAGGTATTAGCATATGTAGAAAAATTTAAAAGGAACTAGTTTATAAAGGCAACTGCTTAGGAGACCTTAATAATTGCTTTTAATGGGTTTTGCTAGGATTTCATGTAGGAAGCAGTGTGGCCCTGGGAGATTCCTTTATAGACCACCCTTAAAAACCCACCACACATCCCTGTACAGCTGCATTTGAGGTCTGTCACACCTCCCCTGTCTCCTTTCCCCACCTACAATCTCTTGTGCGTGTTAAGCGTCATTGTTACACGCAGTTCCGTGGGACACACTTGTGCCCTCCGTGTCCTCAGATTATGCCTGCATTTTCCTCCTGCTTATTTTGCAGTGCGCTGGGGAGTCTTCTCCTTTCTGAGATGGTTATACCACGATTCAGTTTGCTGTGCCTCAGTTTCCTCATTCTTTAAGCAGGAAGTGTGCCGAGGTGGTGCACTGCCTTGGCCTCACCTGGCATTGGGAAACTGCTAGGTAGATTGCAGTCTTTGAACTGCACATTGCTTGAATTCCTAGGAAGAAATGGGTCCCATCACTCAGCAGGAACCTGTGAGTCTTTTAAGATGGGGGAGGGGCACTGCATTTGCACTTCTTGTCTTCACCTTTGATCTTCTGTGAGGGGAGACTGAGCAGCCAAGAAGGAGGTCATCTTTACCTTTGGGCTCTTCTTCCTGCGGGCGGGCGGAAGCAGGGCTGTGCACTCCGAGAGTCCTGGAGGAGGGTCATTGACTGTGGTGCTTTGCGGGAAATGGAGGTGCCAGAGCCCTTGTGTGAGACCTCAGTGAATCCTCTGCGCCCTTTGAATGTCCTTCTGTGGGAGGACGATTACAGAACTGTTTATTTTCAGTGTTCTTTTGTCTGGGTTTAGAACTTTGTATATTGTGGTTACAGGTGCAATGGTACAAAAATTAGATATGGTTCCTACTGGAGGGTGTTGTTTAATAAGATCACTGTCTTTTGGGTCTATATGATTTAAATATATATTTTTTTCTTTCTGTCTCCCCCCTCCCCCTGCCACCCAGCAGCTACTCTGTGGCCAAATTCTGTATATTCCCACGTTGTAATGATCAGGGTGTTTGTACCTGTCTCTTAGCTTAGCTTGGTTGTCTCCTTATGTCTGTTTTCTTCTCATTCCTAATAGCTTTAAAAATAATGTTCACTGTGAATCTCAGCACTCGGGTGGCTGAGGCAGGAGGGTTGCAGCTAGTTTGAGGCCAACCTGGGCTACATAGTGAGTTCAAGGTCTGCCTGAACTACATAGCAAGGCCCTGTTTCAAAAAAAAAAAAAAAAAAAAAGAGTGAGGACCTCACAAATGTTGGACATGTACAAGTGTTACAGTGACTGTGAGTGCCAAAATAATGTTCATTGTGTTTTCTTCAAGTGTATTTTTAAGCATCGCTCTTATAATATGACTTAACTCTCAAAAATCTTCACTGGGTTTTGGTTCAATGGAGACCTCAGTGTGAATTCCCTGGCACCTCCTGACATCGTACCCACCTTTCCCAGCACACTTACCCCCTCCATATGTCCTGTGCTCCAGTCACATCAGTTTTGGACTTAACTTGTCCCAGAATCACTTGTAGTCTGGGGTGGGCTTGCGAATGTGCATTTCCGGTAGGTTCTCCGGGTCCTGGAGAAGCCCTGTGGAGTAGCCGTCCAGATGGTTGTGCTTTCACAGATTTTGCATTCTTCTCTGAATGTGTTGCTGTTTTTATTGTTGTGCTTCCTCTTCCTCTTCCTTTTCCTCTTCCTGTCCCCTCCCCTCTGCTCCCTTCACTTCCCCTCCCCTTCCCCTTCCCCCTCTCCTTCTCAGTGCTGGAGATCCCGAGCCTTGCACAAACCAGGCAAGTGCTCTACCACGGAGCAACACCCCCAGTTCAGCCAGCGCCTCTTCGTTTACTTTGAATGCTCTCCTTGGTTTATTGTGCCCTTCAAAATCCCACACACTCAGTAGGCCTTGTCCCAAAGCCACCTGTTGGAAAATTTGGCTGCCAGTCCAACCAAATGACTCTGAATGCACTCTCTTTGCCACAGTCCTATCGCTTCTCTCATTGGCACCTCCCTGTGCTGGAGTCCTTTGTGCCCCATTTTAGTTCCCCCTTTGTCTTCAAGAAAAACCACAGAAAATTCTTTCAGTGCCTGCTGATGAGAAACTCCTTCTAGCTGATTCTGTGGGGGCATTTCAAGATTCCAGTGAATACTTCGAGACCCTTGGGGACAAGAGTGATGTCTTACTCATACTGGGCTCCTCTGTAGCACCTGACTGCTCTCTTACCCACCCTAGGTCCATCATAAGTATTTGCTGAGTGAATAACAAGCTTAAATGCGCAAGATGTTGCAGTCCTGAGAAATAAAGAAAAAGCCTTGCATAGCCTTTTTTGCTTCCATTGCTATAATCCTCTTATAAACTGTTGGCCTTCTCAGAGAATATGTGTTATTTTTAATGAACTGGTGTGTGGCATAGTTTAAACCTCTTTATTATCCTTCACCACTTAGCCTTAAATAGTCTCCATCAGCCAGGAAGATCTGAGGGGAGGGGGCAGGGCGTTCACATCTCCGGGTTATTGCTTTTCCAGAGATGAGCATCTTGAAGACAACAGTGCAGGCTGATCTTTTATTTTACCTCACTACAGTTATAACAACCTGGTTTTTTAAAGCACATGTGTACACTTTGGAAGTCTCTTATGGTCAATCATGGTGACTGTGTAATTACCCAGTGGGAAGATTTGAGAAGTGGGGACCAGCCAGGGAGAAAAGGTATCATTTTTTGAGGATTTATTTTCAGTATTTGATTTTAAAAAAATGTGTAAGGGTTGGGGCTGTAGCTGAGTGACAATGCTCGCCTAGTGTGCATAAGGCCCTGAGTTTGAACCCCAGCACTGTCAAAAAAGAAAAGAGTTTATGAGTAGCACATGTTCAACATAAACAGTGCAGACAGTATAAAAGTGATCAAGTCAAAACTTAAAGTACCCTCGAGGAAGTTTATTTATATAATTTAAAGTGATGTATGGAAAGATTTTGACATTGTAATGCCCCCAAAGTAAAGGACATTCACTGTATAGGTAATAAACAGTTACAGCATTATTACCCAGAATCATCAGTGCACAATTTCTCTAGTGACCTCAAAATTCTTAGCCCCTCCAGATCTGAATTTCACAAGTATGTTTTCATTCCACAGGTGAACCTTTCCCAGTGGTTTCCAGCTGGAGCCAGCTCTCTCTTAACAGATGACTTTAATCAAGCTGTGGGTGGGGGGCAGAAAAAGCCAAGGAGTGAGCCTGGGGGTGCAGCTCAGCCCAGTGTGGGTTTAGCATGCATAAGGGGGTGGGTTCCACCCCCAGCACCAAACAACATCAGTGACCTAAGGAGTGAGATCTGCTTCCTCGCTGCTTTGCTCCTGCCCTTCTGCAGCTATCTCGTACCTTACTCTGTGCCACCTCCCTCAGCTGCTGTAGCCCAGATGCAGTCATGAGCAAAACAGACCCATTGCTTGCCTTTTGGGAGGTTCAAATTGGGCCGCTCGAGTTGGTGCACTCTCTCTATCTGGACCTCCTGAGTTCAGACCCCAGTTCAGGTCCTGACTAAGCTGTGTGTCCTCAAATAAGTTACTTGTGTTTGCCGACCTCAGTTTTTTCCATGTCAAGTGGAAATGACGGAAGTACTTACCTCAGAGGTTATTGTGGAGCTTGAAATAAATAACATGTCTAAAGTGATTGGAGAAGAGATTAATATTTGCCAAGTGTTCAATATTTCTTAGTCATTAATTATAATCAAGATGAAAGCAGCCATTAAACAGATAGTAAATAAATACAAAGTTGTAAATGGAAACATTCTATAAAGGAGAGGTGAAGGACTTATTGGGAGGGTAGACTGCTGGTGGTGAGGAGGCTGCGTGGTGGAGAGGTGTCAGCTGACCTTGGAGTCCCAGGCAGGGGTCAGGGGAAGTGGGGTCTGAAGGCATCTAAGTGCTCTTCATGTGTTTTGGAGGTGAGGGAACTGAGGCCCAGGAAGATTGTTACCTTACCCAGGTCACAGGGCTGGTGACAAAGCTAAGGCAAAGCGCAGGTCTCCTTGCTCCTTATGAACTGGCTAGGACGGTGATGGCAAACCTTTCAGAGCTCTCACTGGTACAGCTTGCTGTGGCACACGTGCGATAGCTTTGCCACCAATGTGCTAGGAAATCCTTTACTCTCAAACTTTTATCCCTTCCGATTCCTATCACATTTGGAAATCTGCATGTTCTTAGACCCGTGCCTGATGGTAGAGTGACGGATTGTTATGCAGCAAGAGGGCAAAGTGTTTGTGTGCATAACATGCACCCCCACCATGCACTCGTGTGCACGTGTGCTTCCCTCTCTGCCTCCCTCCTTTCTTGTTTGGGGTGCTAGGTCTCAGAGGCGTATGTTGGATGGTAGAAAGGTAGGAGACAATGCAGGCTGCCCATGCATTTGCAGATTTAAATAATCAGATCCGTGTATTTCTCCATCCATCCATTCATCCATTCATCTATCTATCCATCCACCTACCCACCCACCTACCCATTTGTTCATTCATTTGTCATGTGATCCACAAATATTTATTAAAAGACAGCAATGTCGAGCATTTGCTTTAGGTGTTTTCAGTGGTCAACCAAACAAATCTGGGTGTTTTCGATGGTCACCCAAACAAATCTGTCCTCATGCAGGGTTCAGACTACCAGCAATAAATCAGTGGGAATTTAGCGTGGGCCCGCACTTGATATGTGCTGTCATTGTGCTATGGGTTCAAAAACTACGTGCGACAGTTCTAACACCCACAAGGAATGCACACTTTTGTTGATCCCACAAGACTGTTTCTTTACTGGCTTATTTATTTTTAATTTCCCAGATAGGGACAGTGATATTCCCACATCTCATTTCTCTCCTACATCTCATTTTCACAGATGCTCAGTGAAGGATGGGGAGACCACAGCCACACATTGCCTGTGATGAGTAACAGGATTTCATGCACCGTCTTTTATTTCCCTTTCAGTCTCTTGAGTCTGGTTGATCTTGTCTAGAGCCCTGATAATCTCCTAGACAAAATATTTAAATCTTCTGCAGCTCCCGGGGCTTTGAGGCAGGAATATTGTGGCTGAAATCCTAAATATTTTGGAATGTCATTAACGGAAGGGTTCCACAGCAGATGCTGTTCAGCGTAATTTCTATCCCAAGAGAACATACCGGTATCTTTGTATCTGGAAAGGCACATGTATACCCATCAATTTCGCCAGCCTCCCAGTTCTGTATCCCCTTCCCCTTTGTGTTACCCCTGCTTTCCTCTTCTGCCTCTGGTTAACTCGATACATATATTTTTGTCTTCGTTTTCAAGAAAAGGATAAAAAATTGTTACCATAAATGAATGACAGAGGTTGAAATTGTTATCTCTTCCAAGGGAACTTGTCTTTTCATAAAGATCAGATTTTCAATCCAAAGGAGATGACTCTCTGATTGTTGAATTTCCGAGGGCAGAGTTGACTGGGGTGATGGTTTTCCCCCAACCCTCTTAGAGTGTAATGCAGAGGTGTAGGTGTAGGGTGAGGCTGAATCCTGGGCATTTCCCAAGTGAAGCGAAGGGCAGTGCACTACGTGTTGGTGCCTCTTTATTCTTGTTTTGTGGAAAAGGTAACAAGGTTTTAAGAAACAGTGTATTAAGCCCACATCAGGTGCCCGGCATCCTCTCCACAACAGTCCTGAGGAGGACGCTTTAGGATCCCCACTTTACCCTTGAGACAGCTGATGACAGCAGCCGAGGTACTTGTTTACGGCCGCATAGCACACCTAAGAACTGCAGTCAATCCTGAGCTAGGGCTTGTGGGCCTGGATCACCTGCCTGTGTGAACTACAGGCTCAGTGTGCCCGCTGCCTCTCTTCCTGATTTTAAGTTGTTATGAGTTAAGTACACCATAGCCAGCTTGCTTCCCCTTTTGAAAGAACAGCAGTTATAATGTGGATGGTATTATGCTCAAAATAAAACAGTCCTGATCATAGAGCAGGCATGGTGATCTGCCTGAAGTTTGTATATTAGTAGAGAAAATGCAGACATGTTTTTTAATGCCAGAAAGGAGTTGTTAGTGGGTTCCAAATGCTTGGTGTTTTCAGACCAGTCCCATTTATCTTTTAACCTTGAGCCCTGCCGTGGTTTCTTGCGTGACCACCGGAATTCTGGATTCCGGAAGGTTATTAGCCACCTGGATAATTGTACCTTTGTAACTTTTTAAAGACAACCACCTAGAGGCAGTGGATAACTACAATAAATGGCTTGTAATTCTAAGTCTTAGAGCTTTGCTTTAACATAAACCTGGCTTTCCACTTCCTCAGATTCACAACCTGAAGAAATCAGAGCTAAACATTACCAGAAGTCATTATCTACCATTGAAAGCATATTCGATGGAGAATGTAAATAAGCCTCCCTTTTAGGGGCTGGCAGGGTAAGGGGATCCATTTCTAATTTTGCCAGGCTTCTGTAGGAATTTTTTTTTTAATAGGGCTACGTTTTTACCCCCAGCTATTTTGCACCACAGGGGTATGATTGTATCTGAGGAGGCAGCCTGACTCTGTGCTTCAGGGAGAAGCCTTTTATTTCCTGTTGGGGTTTAAAGTTGCCCTTGTTTAGATTGACACTGGTTTGTAAGTCAGCCTGAACACTGAAAGGCAAGAGGCCTGTTGGTCTATGTGATGTTGGCCTTGGGGCATTGGAATTACAGAGCAGCTTTATTAGGATTGCTAGGCAGGCCGTATGTAGTCAATTATCCCATTCTGAAGGACTTGGGTGTTTGTACCACATCTCCCTCCAGCGCTGCCTCGAGGGCCTGTTGCTCTTACTGCCCACATTCAGAAAGACCTGGGAAGGATACTAAGTAGGGGAATTCAGGTTTATACCATGAGTCCTCTGCAGTGTTCCCCTCTGTCCTCCTGCCAAGACGTTCCTTCTTGTTATGCACCCGCTACCTGAACTACATATGTTCAGAGAAAATGACTGGAAAGTTCATTTACACTGGACGAATGAGGTTGAATGCAAAGTACGTGGCTTTTAAAGTCAGACAGATCCTAAAACCTAATCCTGATGCAGCTGTCTAAGCTTGGGAAAAGTTTCAGAACTTTCTGAACCTCAGTTTCTCCATTTGAAAATGAGCAGAAGTTACAAGGAAGTTGATTTTGGTGTCTAAGAAAAATGGGTGTAATGGTAGTTACTTCATTCGATTGCTGTGAGGATGGATTGCTATGATCCTGACTGATACATGGTCATTACCTATATGTTCTTAGGTTTTCACTCAGCAAACATTTGCTGATCATGCTGTGGTGTTTCAAGTTGTGTATGTTTGGATTTTTCCTGGACAGACATTCTAACAGTGTGTGAATTCCATTACTGAGTGCCCCACTATCACACACCTACCATTTGTCCACTTTTAAGCACTTTTCTTAATTATCTTTCATATTGAATCACGAAGGAGACTGTTCACTCTTTTCCTTATGTTTGGTTTGGTCTGGGTTTGAGCCAGTCTCACTGTGTTGTACAGGCTAGCCCCAAACTCCTGGGGTTAACTGGTCCTCCTACTTAAGCCTCCAGAACAATGAGGACCACAGATGTGTGCTACTGTGCCTGGTTCCAGAAATGGATTTTTCATGTCACATATGCAGTTTCTATGCCAAGTCCCCTCCTGCTTACTCCTTAGAGATGCTGCACAAAAACCCATCTCCCAGGAGTCTAGTTCTCCTCTGCACTCTGGCCATCCACACCTGTCTTAGCACACCTCTTATGCTGTTTACCCTTATGAGTCTGACCTGCTTTCTGAACTTTTTGTGGTTATATTTGTATTTTGGTGGAGAGTCAGTGCCATATGACCTTAGGTGGTCAAAGTTTCAGGAGAAAGCTTCCATGAGACCTGGAGCTTCTGGAATGTGGTGAGGAAGGGGGTCCATTTCCCAGGGAAATATAGCATCATGCTGTTCATGCTGGTGCACAAGAAGCTTGTAGAAAGTAGGTAATTATTTTACATCTTTATACAGAGGTGCAGTTTATTTCCTATGTCCTCCTGTGAACATTGTCATTTCTGAATGAGAATAATTCACATATTAAGTTCTCCAAGTAGAGCACTAAATATAAATGCTGTGTGTGCTGTAACAAATACAGTGGTACTTATGTTCACAAACTTAATCCGTTCTACAATTCTGGTTGCAAACTGAATTGGTTGTGAACCAAATCAAATTCGGTGGTTAGGTTCAGTGCTGACCTGATGGGGAAATTTGATTCCGTTTGCAACCAATTTGGTTTGTGGCCAGAATTGTGGAGGGAACTAAACTTGTGAACCAAGGTACCACTATACCAGAGGCAAACCAATTTATAAGGAAGAAAGGTTTATTTTGGCTCATGGTTTCAGAGGTTTCAGTCCATGGTTAGCTGGCCCTATTGCCTTTGGGCCTGTGGTAAGCAGCACATCATGGTGGGAAGAATGTAGTAGATGATGCCACTTCATCTCGTAGTAGCCTGGAAGCAGAGAGAGAGAGGGAGAGAGAGAGAGAGAGAGAGAAGGAATAAGGTCCCTGTATCACTTTCAAGGGCACAAAGCCAATGGCCTAACTTCCTTCTACTGAGCTCTGCTTCCTGAAGGTTCTACTACTTTCCAGTAGGGCCACAGGCTGGGGACCAGATCTTCAACACACAGGCTTTTGAGGGAACACTGCTGATCCAGACTATAGCATTCTGTCCTTGACTCTCAATGGATCATGTACATCTCCAGGAGTCCACACAGTCTTTTAACTGTTTCAGCGTTGCTCAAAAGTTTAAATCCCAAATGTCCTCCGGGACTCAAAACAAACTCAGTGGTGACCCCTGGTAAAAAAAAAAAAAAAAAAAAAACAACAAATAAATAATGTACCTGGTCTATAAACATGGTGCCAAAGGGTAATCATGCTGTTTGCCTTAACCCCCAGAAACTGTACTCATTTGAAACTGTAGTGAAACACACCTTTGGTGTTCTGAGGATCTGGTAAATTCCTCTTAGGGCTGCATCTCAAGATCAAAACAAACATCCCCTTTAAAACCTCACTTTTTTTAGCTTTTCATTGTATCAGACCTTATTTTGTGTGATTTTTTTTCTACTCTTTTTAAATTGGTTATACAGATTAATGGGTTTCATTTTGGCACATTCATACATGCACATACCATATTTTGCTTGTGTTCAACCACGCCCCATCACTGTTCCTCGTTCCGCCGTCTTCCTGTGTGATGCTTCTTACTTGTTCATTTTACAGCCCTGGTTGGAGCTGCAAGAGGGAGTCAGTGTGTGTATTTAGCATCCTCCGTAAATCCAAGCCGCTGCAGCAGTGTCCCAAGTATGCTGAATTTTACACACACCAGGGAAGCAGATTCTATTAAAAGCGCCATTAGTGTGGTTTGTTTTTGTAGATGTGGTTCATTCTAAGTGCTTTATGCCAGAATCATTTCTAGAATTCACAGTGGTATTATCACTAAGGTATGGAGAAAGCACACTAACGCCTATTCTGTAGGAAAAAGCAACTAAGGCACAAAAATAATACTGCCCTGTCAAATCTCCTCAAAAGAATCTTGGGGAAATAGTACTTGAAGCACAGAGTAATAATAATAATATGCTCAACCAGCAACACCAATTACCATAAGAATGATGGGATTGCAAACTACATTTCCACAATAATTACGCCACTGCTGCATTCCCTTGGGAAAGCTAAACAGCCAGATGACAAGGCTAGGGTCCTAGTCTCCAAATCTTACTATATAACACTCCTCCCAAGCTATGTCTGTCACCTGATCTTGTTCCGGACAACAACAGCTGTCTTCCCAAAGAAACTTCACTGATCACCGATCTTTCCTGTGCCCAGAGAGCCAAGCTAGGCACCTGAGTTCCTTGCTGTTGACTTGAACCTCAGGCTGTCTCAGTTTCTCAGTGTCATCAACTGTCAAGAGCCCTTTGTCACTCTCCAAGTCACTGTGAAAGGCTGAGTGGGTAACTCTGGAAAGCTTTGGGCAGGTGGGGAGAGATGGGGCAGCTGGATAAGAAATAACAGGATGTGTGGTACCCTTGCGTCCCTTCCGCCGAAGTGGTCCCCTCTTGCTCTTTGCATCTGTTCCTAGCACCCCTGCTGTCTTCACGTGAGCAGCAATGCATGTCATGTGATATGTCTTAAATTAATTTTCCTGGGTAGGGAAGGGGAGCGGGAATACAGACAATTGTGGAATGTTCATAATGCATTTGCTACATGCAGTAATTTGTTCTTGACATTCAAAGAACAACTTCAGGCTTTGGAGTAGCCCAAGGCGCGTTGGCACGGAGCTATCCAGGCCGTTACTGATCTGGAGAATTAACCTCAGTGGCTGCTTTGAGGAACACAAGATGCATCTGTGTTGGAGGGAGACTGCGAGAACACCAGAGATCGCGAGAACACCAGAGACCACAAGTAGACAGCTCAGCTCCAACCCCAGTCATAGCACTGCTCCTTCCTGAGGCTGTGCGAGTTGGTTGTCCCTCAGGTTAGCCTAAATTCCCACAAACCCTTTGACCACAGGCCTCTTCTTTTCCTTTCTGCTTTGCCCTTTCAAAACATTAAATCTTAAGTTAGGCTATGAAAAGTAATATATTAAATTAAAAAAGTATTTTCTGGTTTTAAAAGTAGCATATGACCATTTTAGGGATTATGAAAAATATAGTACGAAACCAATAATATAAAATTGTCTATAAGAGCACTGTATGAATATCACAGAAGTAAGAGATCAAAAAAATTTTTTTTATGATACTGGAGATTGAACCTGGAGCCTCACACATATTAGGCAAGCACTCTACCACTGAGCTATGTCCCCAGTCCTTTATAATTTTTTTAAATTTTGAAACAAGGTCTCACTCAGCCTTGACCTTGAGATCCTCTTGCCTCAGCCTCCCAAGTAACTGGGGTTACAGGTGTGCACCACGATACCTGGCAGAGTTCAAATGATTTTTTTTTTTTTTTTAGCATAGTACTGTTTCAGTGGAGTGTGTTTTGTTTTGAAGGTCTCAGCCCAGCACCTCAAAAGGAGAATCTCACATTGTACTTGGTACAGAGAAGGGTATGGTGGTATGGTGTTGCTGAATGAATGAATGAATGAATGAAGAGATAGAATGGATGCATGGAATTAAGGCAGAGCTCCCAGGCAGACAGAATAGAATTCCGGGGGCATTCACTTGTGAATTAAACCACAGATTTTATTCTAAAGGCTTTGGGGGTTTGCTGTATGCTGTGCTAGGTTGGTAGTGTCCACTTTCCATCCCCTCCTCCCTTCCCATTACTCCTCCCATATATCTCCAGTTTTCATACTGTCCCCCTTTCTGATGGAGAAATGTATTAGTTTCTGCCATGTGTCAGTTCCCAGATGGTGCAGACATTGTTAGATCCACTGAAAGATGTAGGACAGGTGGGAGCCACAGCAGGAGGGAGCATCCAAGGAGAGGGCAGCTCTCGGTTTGCTTTTTGCCGCAAAGCCAATTGGGAAGTCCATGTGGAGCTGGGCTATGCAGCTGAGCACTGCCTGGGAGAGACACTCCTCGGTTTCCTTTTCCAGCAGGCTTCCTTTTCTCAGTAGATAATTCTCTTAGCTAATCAAGGGCTCCTGGAATTCCAAACCGAGCTCCCCCTTCTTTTCTTACCACCGTGCCAGGAAAATTTTCTTGGCAATTGAAACCAAAGCGATAGATTGGCAGGGGGAACTCTACTTGGCCGGGGGTAAAATAACCAATGATTGCACATAATTGCAGAAAACAATTTTGAATTTTATTAATGAGGTGCTCTAAACAACATCTTTTAGCCCATTGTCCCACTTAACAGCTAATTCACTGGAGTTCAGCGTGCCGTAATTTACACTTATCTCCCCCACTGCCAACACCAGGCCCTTGTGTTCTGTAATTGACACAAGTTGGTCATTTCCAGGGGTGTTTCTCTGAGGATGTAAAATAAACAGAGGAGCTGCACTGATTTTGCTCCATCCAGTGGGCTGATTGGCTATTTTTTTGCTTTGAGCTTATTTTCCTCTCAAGAAGTTGACAGTCATGGAAAGTCCCCAGGTTCGGATACCGGGATGGAGGCCTGGGGGTGGCGAGGGAATATCTATAGTGACAGAATCAGGCTTCTTTCATTTGCATTCTGCCACCCAGGCTCCAACATTCCTAGGTTGGGCTGCCTTTTAGGGTATGCAGCAAGATTGCTGGGGTGGGTGGAGGTTTGACTGGGGGGTGACTTTGCTGGGGTGGTTATAGTGAGTGTTTCTTCAGTGTCATCTTAAAGTATGGCATGTGTCGCTCACCACGTGCATCACTGAGAACTCAGCTAGCTCAGTCCCTGCCTTCCCAGTGTGTTTATAACCAAACCCGGTGGCAGTTTTCTTATGTTTATTTATCATCCTTGTGGCCATCTGCTCTGTGCTGAGAACTCAAGGATTATGAAGATGAGACCAGTTGCTGCCCTTCGGGTATTTATTGGCTGCTGCTGTTGGTATTTATTTCTCTACCAGATTGTAAATCCCTTCCCTGGTCTGTCCTTGCATGTTCTATGGAACCTATAGTAGAAGAGACATTTGAGAAATATTAACAAATGGGTTAATCTAGTCTTAGTACTAGTTACCTTTCTGTTACTGTGCCAATAATGCTTAGACAATAAAATTTAAAAAGGGTCCAGGCTTATTCTGGTGTACAGTTTTGCAGGTTTCAGTCCATGGTCAGTTGGTCATATTGTTTTGGGTCCTGTGGGAAGACAGTACATCGGGGCAGGAGTGTATGGTGGAGATAGCTGCTCACATCATGGTGGCCAGGAGGCAATAGGGAAGGGAGAAAGGGCCAGGGCCCCACTGTCCCTTTAGGAGCACACCTCCAGTGACCTCATTTCCTCCACACCCCACCTCTTAAGAGTTCTATCACTCCCAATGGAGCCCAGACAAAGACCAACCCTTTAGCATATGGGGCCTTTAGGCGACACTTATCCAAACCATCCAAAGGAGAGAAGACAAGTATAGACATATGTGCAGAAATGGAAAAGGAGGAGGAGAAGGAGGAGGAGGAGGAGGAGGAGGAGGAGGAGGAGGAGGAGGAGAGAGAGAGTGAGAGCTCTGACAGGTTGCAAAAAGTGGTGGGATTTATACAAATAAGATTTTCCCTTTCACTGGGGGTGAGCCAGGAAGCCTTCATGGAGTTGGCTAGAAGTTGGGTGAGATTCCGAAAAGTGGAGAGCAGAGGTGCACGGGAGAAGCGGAGGCTGAAGAAGGAATACACATGAATGGCAGGTCACGGGGATTTTGACTTCCTGGCCAAGGGTGAATTTGATTTGCTGGCAATGAGGAGTTACTGAAGATTTTTTGAAGATCACGTAGTAAGACCATTCCTGTAGTGACACTGGGCTGGTGGCTTGGTAGAATATGAGCTGGACAGAGGCTCTTGCAATGTTGCCAACTCCAGTGTTAGATTTCTGACATAGGGGACAGAAAGGATGAAAGGAGACAGAGATGTGATTGTTTCCTGTGGCCCTGGTGCAGCTTTCAGGACATCACAAGAGCCATAGGAAGGAAGAGAATCCTTAGGCGTGGCAGGAGAAGGGATCTTCAGAGTAACATCTGGAAGGAAGATTCAATTTTCTGTTTGCAGAAATTAAATTTTCCTTCTTGGCAGAGTTCATTTCAGTTCTGAGGGTCCAGAGTCTGAATAACTAATGGTCAAGTCAGAATGGAAATTGAAGCAGAAAAGCATTTCTGGAGGAGAGTGTCGCCAAAGGAGGAGGCCCAGGATCCCTGGAGCTTGGGCTTGTCCATCATCCATGTGAGGAGCTGAAAACACAAAGGCTGAGGATATTCCCAAACCAACCTCCGACAGCTTTTCCTGAAAAGTGCCCAGGTTGCTGTGGTTTAAACATGCCCCCCCCACTCACGTGTTAGAAATACAATTCCTCAATTTATATGTTGATGGTATTTGGAAGTGAGACCTTCGGGAGGTAATTTGGCTAGTTAAGGTCATGAGGGTGGAGCCCCCGTGATGCTGTTAGCGGCTGTCTCCGTTTGGCTATGTGTCAGCTTCTGCCATGTTATCATTCAACGCCAAGGCCCTCACTGGAGGCCAGCACCATTCATGTGGCTTCCTGGTCTCCAGAACTGCAAGCTTAGCTTGTAAAATTCTGTTCATCATCATGAATCACCTAGTAACAGGTGATAGTTCTAGTAATGGAAAACAGACTATGACACTGGTCTTCTGTGATTTTTTTCTTCCCCAGAGAAAGCTCCCAGAAGGAGAAGCAATCCTTTGCCAAGACCCATTTGCCTCCCTGCAGCTCTGCCCTCTATTCTTTCCCCCTGGGGATGTTCTGTTCTCTGTGGGATACCACAGCCTTAAGAGTTTTTCCAGATCAAAAACATATCCCAAGGAAAGAGGCAGCTCTTAAACTCATACCACGGGAACGTTTGTACCAGCTTGGCGTTTTCTTGTGTTTCCCAGCATGGGGCGCCAACTGTGGTTAAATGCAGCATTCCCTGGTGAACAAAAGACCTACTTTCCAGCCAACCCTGGATCTGGCATGGATGGGTGTGGATGGGAGCAGTCACCACAGAGTCCCCAGACATCTGGCGGAGCCCCTGTGTGGCCTGAGGCTCTCCCCAGTCAGTAAAGGACAATAGAAAGTCTCCCTCTGCTCAGGTTGTGAAAGATCCACCATCCAAAGAAGTGGAGCCCACTCCAGATGTGTAGCTTTCTGCTTCTTGCTTTGGAGGCCGGCTTTGAGAGGGATGGATGGAAAGGGTCGTCATCAGGGGCCTTTGCATCTGATGTCATCATCCTCTTTTAGGGGTCGGGTGGGACATCCCGGTGCACTGCTCAGGGACCTGCTCACTGGAAAAGCTCTTCAAATGGGATGGTAAATTTTTGTTTCATGGGCCCAAGTGTGGATACCTGGTGTTCTTTAAATTCTCTTTTTTTTTTCCTCAGTACTGAGGATTGAACCCAGGGCATTCGCACTGACCCATAGCCCCTAACCTTGCCTGTTTTTTTTTTTTTTTTCCTTTTGTTTGCTTTGTGTTTGTGAGACTGGGTCTCGCTAAATTGCCCAGGCTGGGCTGGAACTTGAACTTGCAATTCTCATCCCCCTCCCCGTCCCCAGCATGGGGATTACAGGCGTGCACCACCGTGCTGGGCTTCATTGTATTCGTGTGTTTCTTTTTATTTCTGAAAGAATTCATGATTATTTTTTATAAAGAAAAAAATCAAATCCTCTTTCTGTTCTTCTCGTATTCTCTTACCGTGCCCACATACAAGGAGGGAGCTTGCCGGTGGGAGCCGTTTCGTCCTCCCCCGGGAGCTTTGCTTTTCCCTGCTTGGTTTCTTAGAAGGTGCAGTCTGCCTGGTAGCTGGCACCGCGCCTTCTCAAACACTTGTGTTTCCCGTTCCGCACACCCGCTTGGAAGTGGGCCGTGTAGGACGGCTCCCTGGGGGGTGCCGGGAGGAGCAGTGGGGCTGGCATAAGTGAGAAATGTCGTTCCGTTCAGCACAGCCTTTGGAAGCCTTCAAAGAGCACCCGCTCCATTCCCTGGGGTACCCTGCTTCCCCCAGGCGGGACACTTCATTTGGGATGCTTCAGGTGAAGTGGGGGTGGCCCTGGTTTCCCATTTCCCTGCCTGGTAATTTTACGGTGAAGCCCTGCCTCTCAGAAGCACCTTCTCATGATCACATTTGCAAGGTAAGTGCGGGGATCAAAGGCGTGACTTTGTGCATGTAGGAAGGCACTCTACCCTGGAGCTGCACCCCAGCCTCTGTTCATCCCCATTTTAAAACTTGGGAAGTGGGGACCTAGAAAGACTAATTGGCCTGCCCAGGCTGAAACAGAAGTGGTGGAAGCGGGGACTTGAAGTTCTACCTTTGGATAGGACACCTGCCTGCTGCTCTTGCCCTGCTCCCTGGCTTTTGATGGGTGCCAACCTCTGAGAGGTTCCTCAGATTGTCTCCTTTCTCATCAATGGCACTTTCTCTTCTCACCCTCTCCATTTTGACAAATGGTTGGTGCTGCCCAGGCCCGAGCTCAGGGGGAGAAACAAGGGCAGGTTTTCTCTGTCCCCTCCTGCGACACAGCATTGCTTGCGTCCTGCTGGGTGACCCGAGTCGCTCTTTCAGCACTGTGGAAGAGCCGTGGGCCGGGCTGATAGTTTCAGCTTTCCTGCTGGTGCGAATCCAGCCAGTTTCCCCTGGTGTGACTTGCTGTGGCCTTGGCCTGAGAGCACCACATGGACACATCCGGCCTGTTTTCCCTGGCGCTGCCCCGTCACAGGCCCATCAGGAGCGCAGCGCATCCCCTGAATGAGCACTGTTACACACAAATTGAATAAAATCCTTTTAAGGGTGGCATTTTCATTCCATGACCTTAATTACAGAGGGATTCCAGTCATCTCTTGTGGGTGTCTTCCCCGGAGCTCACACTGAATGCCAGTTTGACCCAGTTTGTTTAAAACTTAAGTTAATAAACAGCTTTCACAGTTTTAGGTCTATTGACTGATATCCTTTAAATCAATGTGGTGTTCCAAGGGATGGGGAGATAAAACCCTAATGGACCCAGAGCACTGCTTCTCCTTCTTCTTCTTCTTCTTCTTGTTTTTTTTTTTTTTTCCAATTAACCTCATTCATTTTTGGTTCAAAACAATTTAGGTCAATGTTAGATTTTTAAGAATGAACCTCTGGAGGAATGGGAAATTAAGCAGGCCCTAGGAGGGGGCACAGTTACCGCGATTAACCCCAAAAGACAGTCTCCGAGGCTGATGAGGCAGGAAAGAGGCCCTGTGGCCACTTCAGGCCCTGGGCTCAGGGGGAGACCCTGGCGAGCGCCCTCTTTTCCGCTTGCTGACTGCTCAGACAACTGCCGAGGCCTGGGGGTGCGGCGCAGCGGGAGAGCACTGAGCCAGGGCTTCCACGCTCAGCATCGGAACAAACCAGCAAACAGAGAAAGGCCGCACGCTGCCACCCTGAAGAGGGTCTCTCTGTCTCTCAGAACAGTCTGTGTTGTCTCTTTTCCTGAACAGAGAGGTCAGCAGCTTCTCACCTCCAGGGATCTCGGGTTGATCGGGTTCAGAAAGGAAACGACTGCCCCAGAGGCCTAAAGCAGAGATGGAGGAACGGGGATGGAGGGGACTCAGGGCACAGAAAGGGGACAGGGCTGGAAGTTGGGGCCATTTTCCCTTTTAGGGTAGACTAGGAGTGTCGTTCACTGGACCCTTCCCTATAAATCACCCTCCAAGTCCAGGAAGCCTGACTTTTACCATCACTGAGAGGCACACATGCTGTGTGGATGCTCCCGTGGCCCTGGGCTGCACCTTTTGATCCACCCTCTCTCCCTGCTCATTTAGAGGATCCAAGATGTGAAGGCTCAACTTCAGCTTCCACTTGATGCAGTTTCCTGACTCAGGCCTGAGCCAGAGGTAACAACGGTGAAGCCATCATCGTGCCTAGAATATGCATTTTCCTAAAATTTCTATACATGTGGACCCTACTGTCCCATCAGTGCTGCTTCTTATAATGTTTTGTCTTCAGAGAGACCAGAAGCTGGATTTTCATCAACAGAGAAGTCCACTTCCTAGGAAGGAAGGACATATAGATGGGACCAAACATAGTGACATCTGTTTGTAATTTGCGGGGGACCTGCTACCTGGGAGGACGCTATTCATAGACTCCAAAGGTCTGGGCACCTATCTGCCTTCCCTTCTTTCTCCCTTTCTCCCTTCTGCTCTCCTTTTTCCCTCCCTCCCTTCTTTCCTCCCTCTTTTCTTCCATCCATCCTACACTGGGGAGGGGACCCAGGGCCCTGTACTGCTGGGCAAATGCTCTACCACTGAGATACACTCCAGCCCTGGGTATTTTTCTTTTTGACGATCAGCACAGCTTCAGTCTATCTTGCAGATAGGTTTCCAAAATTTGGACCTTGGTTTTTCTTTGCGAGTCCCGTTTCTGGTCTGTAGCCTAAGTGTGCCGGGGTGGCTTGCCACTGTCCACACATCATATGGCAGCTAATGTCCTGTGTAAGAAGAGAGAGCGCCCAGCAGAGGCTAACTCTTCAACCTCTGCACAGTGAAGGAGACTGAAGAATATAAAACACAAGTGATCACAAAACCTTCTAGCATTCACACCAATTCTTATTCGTCATTTAATTCTAAACTAAGTGTAATATGTTTTTGCTACCTGGTAGAACTCTAAAAGCAAATTATAATTGAGCACAGTTGAGTATAAAGAGAAAAGAAATTTTAAGGTGAAAAGGCTTTCACCACCAATGAATGCATATTGTTTTTATGGTTCTAGTCAAAATGGTGTCATTTTACTGAATTAACAAATACTACTCTGCTTCCTGCTGTCAGGGGTCATTTTAAGTCTCTCTTCTTTAGTCTCTGAGGCCAAGTGAATACTGGCGCCTACAAGTTTATGTAACAGTCTGTTGTGAAAATAAACAAAATTAACATTTTTATGTCTTTTCTGATTTAATTTTTATTTTATCCTTTTCTCCTTTTAGTACATCTTACTTCATTTTTTAAAATTGTTGTTCCATATCCCTTTTTCTGACCTGTAGTTTAAATCCTGTTTTTTTCTAGAATTTTCTAGACTCCTTCAAAATTTGTAGTAGTCTGTGTCCTTTCATCCTCACACTGAAGTCAAGTTAATTCAACAACTATTTTCCTAAATGCTAATCATGTTTGTGCAGTGGGGCAGGAGCCCTAAAAAATATGAATGTGAGGAAGATGTAGTTCTGTGCTTAGGAAGTTTGCAGTCCACTGGGAGCCTGCGGAGGTAGAGAAAGCATACATAGAACTATGTTAGAAGATGGGATATGGTAGTTGGCACACAGGAAATGCTGGCAACAGAGTATAGTTGGGATTAAGAACAGGGAGATATCATGTCTGAAGGGCTGAATAAGGAAGGGCTTCATGAAGGAGGTGACATTTAAATTGGCCTTTAGGCACTGGCAGGATTATCTGGGGATTTTTCCCATCTGTTTAAATCTTCTTTAATCCTTCTCTTAACTTTCTCTTCTTTTCCCCAGACTAAGACCCTTTCCTTGCAGTTTTTATTTGTGCTTGTCTCAGGCTGTGGCAGAGAACGTCTTCAGGTTTGGTTTATGTTTGGTGCCAGCTGGGTAAAAAGGTGAAAGTTCTTGACATAATGCAGAAAGAAAAAAAGCATGTACCAAGGTTGCTAAGACCCATGGTAAGGATGAATGATCTATCCGTGAATTCAGTGAAGATATTCAGGGGTGGGTGGAAACAAGAAAGAGAGAGAGGCCACATTCACATGGCTTTTATTTCAGTATATTGATATAGTTATTCCACTTTCAGTAATTATTTATCTCTTACTATGCCTGGTTTATAAATTATATTTATAAATCAGACTATAATTATATATAATATGTTGTATATATATAAAATATATATATTGTTATATATGGAAAAACATAGTATATAGTGTTTGGTACTGTCTATGTATGTTAGTTAGTTTTCAGTTACTGTAACAAATACCTAAAATCAATTTAAGAGAAAAGATTTATTGCTTGACAATTTTGGAGGTCTCAGGCCATGACTGATTGGCCTTGTTGCTTTGGGCCCGTGGTGAGGTGGCATGTTAGGGTAGTAGCATGGAGTTTGCTCACTTAATGGTGGCTGGAAGCAAAGAGAGGAAGAGATAGGGCCAGAGGCCCATTATTCCCTTCAAGGCCACGCCTCCAACAACCTAACTTCCTCCCATGAAGCCCTGTCTCCTAAAAGTTCTACCACATTCCAAAAGCACATTGGGCTAGGGATCAGTCTTTGACATGTGAACCTTTGAGGATACTCAGGATCCAAACTATAGCATTGTGTTTTCAGGCATCTACTGAGGGTCTTGGGGCATTTCCTCCATGGATCAGGGAGGTCTACTATCATTAGAGAATTTGAAAATTTGTCCTTTAGTTTCATCATTTAGAAACATAATTTTGGCATGACCTAAACTTTCAAGATTTAGTATTTAAAGAAGTCAGGCCTAACATCATGGTCATATTACCCATTTTTTTCAAGAGAAATTCCTTCTCCTGAATTATTTTTTTAACGTAGTGCTGAGGATTGAACCCAGAGCCTTATGCATGCAAGGCAAGTGCTATGCCACGGAGTCCCGTCCTTACCTCCTGAATTCCATTTTCACTGGAACAAATTGCTTAAAAAAAAAATAGAACTCCAAACTAGCCAGCATTGCATTGATATGTTGTGAAGATAAATGGCATTTTCTTTGCATGAAGCTCCTTGAAAGAGCATGTTGTAGTCAGGGGTTACAGAGAAAACAACTGCATACAGAACACAAAGTTTGTAATACTGTTTTATAATAGTCACCCAAAGTTAAACACAAGAAAGTGCAGGAAAATCTGTCCACAACACTAAGACCCAGGATAATTAGCCAAGGGCCTGGATCCCTCAGCAATATCATGCACGAGTCCCACTAGAGACCCAAATGCATGACAATGCCTCCCACAGTTCCAGCTGGGAATCTAAGAGCCCACAATAAGGACTCACGCCAGTCTATTTACGGATCTGTGCCGGGACGGCCAAAGGTCAGCAGTGGAACTAGAAAGTCTTTGCCAGCGGGGTGAAGGAGCTGTGCAGTGGGTTGAGGGTTCTACATAGGAGCCCAGAAGTCATGCTCAAAATAAGGAGCGGGGCTGCCCTGAAAAGCACCACAGCCATCTCCAAGGCAACGAGGTCCCGCGTTCCTCCGACGATGGAGAACAGTCGAGCACAGGTCAGGAAGCCCAGCATGACCAGCTTCTCCAGCACACAGCCTCCCCTCCGGAGCCAGGAAGCGATGCACAATGTGAGGAGCAGAGCTCCCGCAACGTGAACCACAGCCACTCTCACGGATGAGGTCTCGAGCTCCTCCGACGATAATGGCCGAATCCGTATTGGGGAAGCCAGCATGACAAGCACCTCCAGGAGAACCAGCGGCTTGAAACAGCAACTCTTGAAAGAACCCACAACACCTGGCTCTTCTTCTCCACGTCTCTATTTATGCTGGCAACTTTCTCCAGGTGGGGCATCTTTACTTAACACCAACTGAATTAATTCAGCTGGTGCCAAGTTGACCTCCAGTTTGTAATCCATAACAGAGCAGGTACATGTGTAACAAAAACGAAGAGTGGAAAGAGATTTTGCACTTATGTTCAGGAGCAGGGTAAACTCAGAAAGAGACCAGCAATCCCTCAACCCCACCTTCCCCCCACCCCATTCTCCAGTGGTCTCAAAGAACAAAAGGCAATTCAGATTGCAGAATATTACTTTGTTCTCTGTAGTACCAAACTATTAAAAATAAAACTGTCCCTCAAGGCAAAACATTTCATTTATTTTCCTTTGAATGGCTAACTTGTTTATTAAGATGAACTAAGTGGCTACATTTAGATGGTGCACAGGCAAGAAAAATTGATTTATCATAACCTTTCAGGAAGTATGCTTTATGTTCTCCGGAATTATCTTTGGATTTTGAACAAACAAGAGCTGCTTCTCCTGGAAATCAGCATGACTTAGCTCTGCCACGTGTCCTGTCCTATGTGACCTTGTTTTTTTTTTTACAGATTGGTTCTTGCGGTTGCGTGCATCAAGGTGTTGATAGATTTAGTGGGGTTTAATGACCTTCATGGAAGCCTTAGCTTGGCCTGCAGTTTGTGTTTAATATTGAATCATTTCACTTTTGCTTTATTTTGTATTTGAGACTACTTAACTGCTGCTCCTATTAAAAGGGGCTCGCAGAGTGTGGGGAACTAACTGCCTTCCTCCAGGTTATGAGAGCCCCTTTGTTGTTTCCAGGGCCCCCCACAGGCACTGTACCCCGGGCAGGATGTTTGTCTCAGCAGGGAGGTCCCTATTGCTATCTGCTCCTCTAGGGACAGAAAAGCCAGGTCTAATTCCTCTTTTATTGAGGCCCCATTTGCCCTACACTGCTTAAAAGGAGAAAAGAGGTGTAAGTGATTAAAACAACAATAAAAACCTCTGCCCAATTTAGAAATGAAACAGAGGAAACCTTGTGTAAAGGAGTGAGGCTTTTAGTTTGAAAAAAAAAAATTCCCCTGTAGAATTTGGACCTCAGATGATTCCTACCTCCTTTTGGGTGCTGAGTGTTATTTTAATGTACCACACATGCATTGTTTCTAATTTGTAAACTCATGACACCCACTTCCTCCCCAAGAACCAGAGCGGCTGCTGGTAAAGATGCTTCAGGTGAGGAATCCGAAGCTCAGGGTGCTTCCAGACTGGCCCAGGATACGCATGTAGTCAGAACCATACTCATAGCTCCCGGCAGGCAAGCACCTACGTATGCTCTCCTGTTTGACTGTTGCCATCTGACATTAGGCTTCAGCATCACCCCAATTTTACAAAAATCTACCCAGAAGCACAGGGGGAGCAAATGAGCTGCCTGAGATCTACCAACTGCTGGCAGAACCCCACCCTTCATTCTCTAACGTACCAAAATGGTGACACAATATTTGGCCACTTTTTTTTTTTCAAGTTTTAACACATAGGTCTTTATTTTATTTTATTTTTTTATTGAAGTGAAGAAAAAAAAGACATATATAACAAAGACAACAAGCAAAAGAGACAAACAAACGACTAGAGTAAATGCACAACAGTAACATTGCAGGTTTACAAAACAGGACGATAGAAACTTGACAATGGTTGCAATATCGCATATCGTTATCTTTAATGACCACTCTTCTTTGTCCCTTTTGAAGAGTTAGTACCTGCATTTCTTGTGCAGCAGGCAGAGGACAGAGGCCCTGGCTGGGGCCCCAGGTACTCTGAGGATGTGAGTACCTGGGGGTCCTCAGCTTTCTGTCTGTGAAATCCAGGTGCCCATGGAACAGACTCTGGGTGTGGCCGTTGTGCTGATACATCCTGCTGCTTGGTCTGGTTTGCATAAGATGAGCAGGTGTCTATTAGCAGCTGTCACCCTGTGGGAGGGCAGCACTCAGGTAAAGACCAGAAGGGAATCTGTGGCTGTCATCCTCTTCCCCTTTCCTTCCCCCCATCTGAGACACAGAAGGAGAGCAGAGGAGATAAGTGGAAGGCAGCAGGGTACTGGTGTGGGACCTGTGGGTTCGCATGCAGTCCACGGGGAGATCAGAGTACGGAACAGTCTGCTGTGGAAGAACAGGAACCAGGTGCCTGCTTCTAATCCACCACCAGCCGGTGGCCCAGGCCTCTGCAGTGTGATGGCTGCTGGGGACCGGCCTGTTTCACCATCTATTTCACATGTGCATTCTAGCTAAGAGTTTTTGTTTTATTTATTTATTTGCAGTGCTGGGGATGGAAGCCAGCCTCACACAGGCTAGGCAAGTTCTCTACCATGCAGCCACTCCCCAGCCCTCTAACTAAGAGATTTAATAAAATTTATAGGTTTAATTGCAAACCTATGAATTAATGAATAGGGTGATCCTCTTTGAAAAATGAGCTTGGACCCCAATGACCCACTAAAAGGGATTCCCTCTTACCACCTGCTTTCTGTACACTTTGGCAAGCTTCTCTCTGTTAGCTGATCTGCTTGTCAGCTTTTCTTTTCTTTCTTTCTTTTTTTTTTTTTTTTTTTTTTTTTTTTTTTTTTTTTTTTTTTTTTTTTTTTTTTTTGGTCCTGGGGATTGAACCCAGGGCTTCTGCACTGAGCTACATCCTCAGGCCTTTTTAAATTTTATTTTCTATTTTGAGGCAGGGTGTCACTAAGTTGCTAAATTGCCCAGGGCCTCAGCCTCCCAGAGTGATGGAATTACAGGTGTGCATCACCACACCTGGCTCAGGTAGCACTTCTGACTGTGGGTGGCACTGACTCTTGTGGGACCAGGTATGCTAGGAGGGAGCATTTGCTTGGCACTGCTCTTGTAGAGTCCCAGACAGCCCGGTGTAGGTCTCAGAAGTCTGACAAGATTCCCAGTAGATGCCGGTTTGAGTCCTTCGTGCAGCCCTGAGCAACCCAAACTCTGGTGTGCTCTTTGTGTTGTGTTTGTGGGAGCTTTGACTGGGGGTGGGCATGGGGGCCCAGTGGGAGTCCCTTGCCAGGTCTTCCGGGCAGAGCTCAGCAGCACATTCGCTGCCCTGTTCCCATGGAGGACGCCTGGGAATTTAGGACTCCTGGGTGTGTGGGAATAGAAGATAAGAAAAACAGGCCAGGGTCGTCTTCCCTGAGAAGTATTTTTCTCCCCTATTTAGGCGAATTGTAGTAATCACTAATACGAATGGAATACTGACCTGTTTCTGGAGGTTCCTATGGATGTTCATGTATAATTTCCATAGTAATGGTGCGGGGTTTTAAGAGAATTATGAGCCCTGGCTACCATTTTCACCGGAGTTCAGAGACATTAAGCGACCCAAGGAGTAGAATCTAAAGTCTGTGGTCATCTTCTCCTTCCGTCGCTTCTCTTGCTGCAGGTGTGGGAAGCCTCATCCTCCAGCATCACAGGTAGTCCAGTTTGGGGGTGGAGAGGGTGGGAAGTAAGGGACAGGAATGAAAGTTCAGAGCAGTCGGTCATCTGCATGACAGCAGGCCAAGGTGGGGAGGCCTTCACCTGTCAGTATCGCGGAGGACCTGGTCTCCAGGCTGTGCATCAACCCGGCGAAGCTCATGCGCATGCGCACCTGTGCTGAGCAGGCAGACTGGCAAGGGCATCTTTGAGGCTTCCAGCACTGACTCAAAAAGAGGTTGAATTCTTCTGCAGCTGGTTTTCTTTAACTCCCAGCTACACCAGCATTGTTTCAGAAAGCCACGGAATTTCCAAACACAATAGAAATTCCATGAATGTGGGGTGCGGGTTCGGAGACAGGGGTGGGCGTGGACAGGGTCGGGGAGAAATGCTTATTAATTCATACCCCTCCCTCTGCTCGGGCCGTGGTCCTCCCTGGCTAACAGATTCCACACGGCTGACCTGCGCGGTTTGTCTGCAGGATGCTCAGGTCTAAGCCTGGGAAAATGGGGCTGGGGAAGGAGCAGGCCCCAGGGACTACAAGGGCAGTAAAAACGAAACATCAGCTGAGGACAGCTCCATTTGGTGTGACCTCTAATGACTGCGTTCGGTCAGCTGGTGTCAGGGGAAGCACATGGTGTCAATTAAGCTCCTTAGTGACTTTGCATAGACACGTTTGTTATTGGGAAATTAATATTTTTCTCTAATCTTAGAAATGCACAAATATTCAAATATCCACCAATAATATCAGAAAACACGGGGGCTGGAATCACTAAGAAGACTGATGAGGGCAAACTAAAGAAAGAAAAGGGATAAATGAGCAAACTAACAGCAGCGTCTTTGGAAACAGTTTCTCACAAGCTGAAAAGGCTCAGCAACATCTATAATGAGACTGTTGGCCCTTTGTTCAATGGCGACCCTACTTTCCTCTGAAGTTTGAAGGGAAATCAGAACATTTTTCACTGTTTGGCATTCACTGTCCCTACTCCCTTTTCCCACTTTGTGTTTGCATTCGGCTTCCCACTTGACAAGCTCAGGCGTCCCTGACCAAATAGCTCAACATTTGTGACATTCAGTTCCAGAGTTTGAAGCAAACTCCTAAAAATGATTTTTTTTTAAAAATTCACTAAAGTATGGGGAATTCAGAAATTCTTCATCAGTGATGGCAAAACTTTTAGAGCTTTCAGCAATAGCAAACAGCTGGTCCCGGTACATGTGCTATAGTTTCCCCACCACTGCCCTAGGCTCTCAGTCAGACTGCTGGATGAACTGATTGGAATCTGTCACATAGGGTAATCAGACATGAGCATGAAGGACTTTGGTGCAGAGTGGAATGTGGCAAATGCCATGGAGAAAGTAAGTAATAACCCCTCCAGCTTGTGAATATTTGCAGTTGTTATATCTATGTAGGAAGAGCTATACTGAAACAGTGAAGAAATAAATACTGCATTCCAGCTTTGTGAAGGGGGAGTAAGCATGTTAATGAATGGTCTGGAGTGGACAGTGCTGGACACCAACGTATGCTCCACAGGGAGCATGATTCATGGCAGAAAATAAAACTCCGAAAGAACTAGAAGAAACTACAAGTAAATTGTTATCTGATCTCAGAATAGGACAGCCTTATGGTAGCAAAGGAAGAAAAATCAATAAACAAGGCTGCTAAATTGAATGAGAAATTATCTGTGCAAGAATATTCATAGTAACATAAATGCAAAACCTTAAAGCAACCTGTATTATTGAGAGGAGAGTAGACAAACAACAGGATTATTTTCACACAGTATTTTTGAGAGAAAATTTAAAGCAACAACCCCAATTAATCAATTATAAGGACATAATTATCATGTGACCAAATCTTAGTAATATAATATTAAGTGCAAAAAATTGCAACACAACAGCATTTCTACCCAAAGCTCGAATATGAAAGAATTTAGACAATAAGTAAAACTGAAAGAATTTTATACTGCATGCCTTATACCCACCATCTGTTATACCATTAGCATTTTCTTACATTTGCTTTATCACATATCCATTCTTCCCTTTATTGCAGTGTGTCTCAGTTTGGGGTCATTTTGCTCCCCAGGGAACATTTGGCACGTCTGCAGACATTTCTGGATGTTACAACTAGTGGTCTCCTACTGTCATGTTGTTGGCCAAGGTCAGGCATGCAATTCAGTGTCCTGCATTGTACAGGATGAGCCCCACCACAAAGAAATGACTGGCTCTGAATTAACCAGTACCAAAATTGAGAAAAAACTGCATTAGTTCACATTATTTTTTGATGCATTTCAAAGCTAGAGTCATTAGTCTGTGTCCCCCTAAGTACTTAAGTATGCATGTCATTTGTTAGATTTTAGTATTCATTTATAATGGTTTTCTTTCTGTATAAAATCTATGTACAAAGGAAAGCAGAAATCTCAAGGGTGTGTTCACTGAGTTTTGGCCAGTGTTACCCATATTACACAAATGGCTCTCCAGCACAGAGCATTATTATTGCCTTAGAAAGTCCCGTCATGGTCCCTTCCCATTCAAATCCCTTTGTCAGTGTCCCCTACCCCAGAGGCAATCACTGGTCTGATTTCTTCTCACCATAGATTATTGTTGTCTTTTCCAGAAATGTAATAATTGGGATCATAAAATAGAGATGTTGCACTGTCCACTGGGCATTGGTTCTAGCCTCATCATGCCCAAGTTCTTTACATAAAATGACAGTGTTTGCATAAAGCTGATGCAGTCCTCCCATATCCTGTAAGTAATCTCTAATGACTTACACATAATGCATATAAATCTATATTGTTTAGGGAGTGACATCAAAAGGGGTCTCTTCAGTTCAGTCACAATTTTTTGAGTATTTTCAATTGTGGTTTAACAGATGTGGAAACTGCAGATACAAGAGCTGGCTGTATGTACTCTTTTGTGTGAGATCACTTCTCATATAGTGTGTTCTGTAGAACTCCAGGAGTTTCCAAAGCCCTTGAAATGAGTCCCCTGCATGACCCCTATGTGTTTGACTTTATGCTTTTTACCACTCACTTGTAGAATAAGGAACCAGTATCACTGAAAAATGCCCTTGATGAAGCAGTATGAATGATAAATCTTATTAAATCTCAGGCCCTGAGTACATGTCCTTTTAATACTCTGTGCTGTGAGATGGGAAAAAGGTGTATGGTATTTTGCTACATGCCATAGTATCAGGCCTGTCTCCAGGAAAAGCACCTACATGAGTATTTGAGTTGCCAGCTGAACTATCTCTTTTTCATAAGAAAAAGGAACAGCTGAGAAGTTATGGTTATTGAGTCTTAAGTATGTAACACAGTGACTCTGTCACCTCGAAGGAAACATTTAACAATAGCATTGTTACTGTTGATAAAATTTGAACTTTCAAGTAAAAATTATCAGTAAGAAACATGATAAGCTCATGTCTATCACTTTGAACTTGGTAACTTCCCAATATCTGAGGAATTTCAGATGAGATTGGTGGTGATGTTAATAAATGTGATTTTAAAATATTATATAATGATATGCATAACATTTGCAAAATCTGCTTAGCTAATGTAATCATTATTTTCCATGTAACTTATGCATATTGTTATATATTCACACATGAGTAAAAATTCCATATTCCATCACAACTCTAACACAGATTGGATTCACATGCAACCTAGTACAAAACTTTACTGATATGGTTTTAAGTTTCACATTGTAGCTAACCTGTAAGAAACTACCACTTGTGAAGGCTTAGTTTATATCAGAGATGAGTAACCATCATCTGAAAAGGTTGTTTAAAAAGTATGTCATTTTCCAATTATGTATCTGTGTGAGAGAGCATTTTCTCTATCTACTTTAACTACAAAAACTTATCACAACAGATTGAATGCAGAAGCAAATATGAGATCATAGCTATCTTCTGTTAAGCTAAACATTTTTGAGATTTGCAAAAAATATTTTAAAACAGCGTCATTATTTATTGTTATGCTCAGGGAATGTAGAGTTATTTTTCTCAGACATATGTCTAACTTGTTATAGACTTTTTAAAAAGTATTTTAAAATCAGTTGTTCCATATTATGAACTTTTCTTTTATTTCTACTACTATAAAATATAACCCACATAAATAAAAGTCTTTGGGGTTCCTTAATTCTTTTGAGAGTGAAGTAGTCTTCAGATCCCAAAATTTGAGCACTTCTGACTTCCATAACTCATTTAAGATGTACAGTATCCACGCTGAGTGTCAGTAGTTCATTCCTTTTTATTGTGAGTTCTATTTTATTATATGAATTTATCACAGGTTGCTTATTCTCCTATTGGTAGACATCTGGCCTCTTCTAGATGTTTGATACTATGAATACAGGTGTTATGTACAGTTTTGTAGGAATCCTTTTTGAACGTATTTTTCTTCAGGGTAAATACCTAGGAGTTGAATTGGACTAGTCGTAGGATATGTGGACAGATTTAGTTTGTAAGAAACCTCAGATGATCTCCAAAGTAGTTTACTGTCTTATATTCCCACAATGTGTATGAGAGTTCAGTATCCTTTTTATGAAGTTAAAACAGCAACACACATACACACACACACACACACACACACACACGCCTACTCTCTCTCACCACTGCAATTTTGCAACTTCTGTGAATGAGTTAATGCCGTGTGGAAGGGAGAGCAAGAGGTTGGTAAACACAGACTTTGAGATGATGGTGGCATTGGGTGTCAGAGTGCTGCCTGGCTAGATGTCAGGCATCATGAAGGTCGGGCAGAGCGCTGTGTGATAAACCAAAGAGAGGGTCTGGGGCTGAGTCTTCCCAAGAGAAAACCATTTCCCCGAGTATTCAAGTATTTGTAGCTGTGGCTAGCGGTCTAGCCACAGGCTGTATTTCACTGTCCGTGCCTGGTGTAACCAGGTCTTCTGAGGCTCTAGATTTCTGTGTAGAGCAACCTGTGACCCGCTGCGAGTGGTTGGTGGAAAAAACATGCCATGAGTGGTACGATGGCTGTGTCCAAGCAGATGAACAGGCCTGCTGCCTCTGAACAGGTCCCGTTGGGAATCAGCGATTACTCTGTTCAATGTCCTTGAGTGGCTTCTCTAGTTTTTTGGCTTTCTCTGCATGGCTTCTTCTCTAGTTTCCAAGTCCTATGCAGGTGACTTGAGGCCAGAGAGAGAACTGTTCAGCTATAGCCAGAGGCAATTCCCCTTCCCTAGTCCATAGGGATAGAAGAATTTCAGTCTGAGTTTATTTACCCTTAGCAAAACACAACTAGTGCTTATTATTATTATTAATATTTTAGGACATGGGATAAAAAGGCCCATAAAAACAAGGGCATAAAACAGCTTTTACTGCACAAACATTATGCTGATTTATTTGTGAATGAAATCTGAACCATATGGTCTAGTTTCCCTTAAAGCACACAAGGGGTTCAGGATCAAGGGAACAGACACTTGGCAAATTTGTTTTGCATTTCTGTGAACACATTGTGTTTTTTTAAAAAGAACAATTGTGCTCAGTAGTCCTGCAGTTGTCGAATACTTACTGTGTGCAGGATATGGTGCTTAGTGATCTGTAGCCCTTCTTACTTCATCTCCCAGCAGTCCTACCAATCTATAAGGGCCAATGCTCAGGTCCCTAGTTACCTGCAGGAATTTGGATACAGTAGGGGAGATCTGGAATGCGGCCTTTGTCTAACAGAGACAGTTTTTCTTCCTAAACCCCCTGATCATGAAAGAAACGCAAAATGAGGACCTGCCTTGGTGTCTGCAGATTAGCAGGCCTTCTCAGATCGCAGAGAGCCAACTAATTGCACGTTCCCTCAAATGCTTGTCGCAGTGAAGCCAGAAACAAGGTCTTCCTGACCTTCAGGAGGTGAGATTTTCCTCCTTATGGCTCCTGCCTGGGAATCTCAACCTCTGGGCCGTGTCCCTGGTGAATGTGCATCTCTCTGAGTGTGAAGTGAAAAGGGTGTTGTTGTGGAGGCATCGCTGCCAGTGATGATGATGATGATGATGATGATGATGATGATGATGATGATGATGATGTCTTTCTCACTCGCTGGTTTAAATTTCTGAATTGCCATCAGGAAGCTCAGCAGTTTTGCCCTGTGGTCACATACCTGGCCTCAGGAAACCTGTTTGTTACTTTTTTCCCCACATGTACCCTCACAAACACCCAAGTTCATTGCTTTGTTAGGTGGCATTTTTCAGATTCTAGAAAGACAGGTGGCTTGTTCTGAATGAACTGCAGGGAAGGGCAAGCTATGAACTCAATTCACTCCTGCCGTGAGCCAGTCTTGTGTCATTTTGGGACATAATGTAAGAAAACTGTCTTTTTAGTACCAAGTAATATTATTATTAAGAGCCAATTAGTAAGAGTTAGATATTTCTGATTGAGTTGCACCATGGACAGGTCAGAAAGACAGAAAAGATCTCCCTGTGATGGAATAAATCATTTGTTCACCTATCTGGTAAAAGAAAATTAAAAACAAAACAACAACAATAACAGCAACAACAAAACTATTCATTCCACAGCCAGAGGATTTCAAGTCTGTAATGCTGCTAAAATCAACAACACAACAAAGTCTTCCATCTGCCATGGCAGGACATCAGCAGAACAAGCCAATGTGCCTAGGAGACTCAATTGCATCTTCATATCCAAACCTATGCTGGAGGCCTCCATTTGCTTCTCCCTTATTTCCCTTTCTTGTTTCCTTCTACCCTTGTATTAATTTATTTTCTGTTGCTATGACAAAATGCATGACACTGGTAACTCTTGAAGGAAAGAGGTTTAATGCATGGTTTTGGAGGGAGAATGTTTAAACAGCATGACACTGGCTCTGGCAAGGGCATCTTTGGCTGCATCTCATTATGGTGGATGCCATCATGGTGTGATTGCATGAGAAAGATGACATGGTGAGACTGGAAGCTAGAACACAAGGAGTGGGCAAGCTCGCTCTTTTGTCACAATTGTCTCTTAAGAACTAACCGGGGTCTCCTGAGAAGGACAACACTGATTTTTCCTGAGGGTAGTTCCCTTAATGACCTAATCACTTTCCACTGGGCCCCGCCTCTTAAAGGGCTCAGTGCCTCTCAATATCACCACACTGGGAACAAAACTTTCAATACGTGAAACTTTGGGGGACAAAACCCGTCAACAGCATAGCCCCCCTCACAGAGCTCTTTCCACAGGGGTGTCTGATGCTGGGATTCCTCACATGCAACACTACTGCTCTTGGTGCTTGGTCCCTACTTTGTTCTAGGGTATGGCATTTATAATCTATATTGGCAGGCAAATGTAGGGACATAGTTAAAATTTTACACTATTTTTTATACCACTGAGCCATTAAATGTATCAGACTTTGTTATATTTGAGTTATTTTCCAAAAATCCTTTTGTAGTTATTTTTAATTGTAACTGTATTTATCCATGAAAATAGTGACACGAAATTCATAGGCCTGCCTTCAAAAGCCACCTATGCGAACAAGGTCATATAAATTCCATTTGTAGCATACATTGTATAGCAAATTGGGACACCAGGAATGCACCCCTGTTCACTCCATTTATTCCTCTTGCTGGCAGCTCTTTAGTGAGCCATCTTTAAAGCCTTTGTATATTTGTATTTATCCATAATTTAATCTTAATATCAGATATTTGCATGTAAGAGGTATCACTAATTCCGTATCTTCCTATGAGCTCTGAATTTAAAAACAGAGCCGTTTCCCCAGTTACAATTAGGATTGCAGTGAAATAATATTAATGATAGCAATAAAGCACCCACAGTTGTTGAGACCTTACTGTGTGCAGGAAATAGTGCACAATGACTTACATCTATTACCTCGTGTAATCCGCAGTGGAATGCTGCAGACAGTACTACCTTCATTTCACAGCTGAAACTTAGCAAGGTAATGTCAGCCCTGGAGGTGTCACACCCAGCAGTGGTAGAACAGGGACAGAAGCCCAGGTGTGTCTGACCCTGGAGTTGACTCCCCAGTCACCACATGATTCCATCTCCCAGTAGTGGCCTGAAGGGTTTAGCAAGAGAAAATAGGTTACCTTCTACTATACAGATTTGTTTTACTTATATCTCTTTGATAGGATATTCTGCAAAATCCAAACTGTGCTCTTAGAGATTGTAAATTTTCCTTCTAAATGATCTTTTAAGATCAGGATAGTCTCTCCCTAGAGTGATATAGGTACAGTGCCTAAAGTAGGTATGTTATAGTTCACATCTCCTGTAGGTAAGGAGCATATAGCCTGCTGTCACAATTAAGAACTTACACAATTAAGAGCAGAGCTACACAAAAATCTGGTGTGTCCTCCACCAACTGGTCATTCACAGAACTTTGGTTTTGCCTTTTCTATTGTTGGTTAATGTGATATGGACTTACTGTGTTTGTGTATATTTCCCTAACTTTTAAGCCTCATTATCATTTCTGAGTGATGGGCACCATGATTGTTGAGAGTGCTCGTGAAAGTGATGTTTGGTACTTCTGTTAACAAAGTACAGTGGCTCTCCACATCTGTGCATTCTGTGCCCATGGATGCGACCAACTGCAGACTGTAATATTCAGAAACAATATTGTATCCATTCTGAATATTACAGGCTTTTCTGTTGTCATGACTCCCTGAACAATACAGTAGAGCAACTGTTTACATAGAATTTACAGTTAGATATTATTAGTCATCTAAAGATGATTTTTAATGTATGGAAGGACATGCATAGGTTGCGTGCAAAAGTGGGTGCCATTTTTTTTTTAAATAGAAGGCTTGAGGATCCTTGAATGTCGCTGTCCTTAGTGGGTCCTGGGATACCGAGGGAAGACTGTTACTGGATTAAAGCAGAGGGACTGATGCCTAAATCTGAATCTCTGTGATTTTCCAAACTTCTTTATTCATTGTCTTGCTGGTGTACATAAAGAACAACAAGGAAAACAAATAAAATCACGCACAACTCAGACTTGCAGTGCAACTAGAAGTCAAAGAATACTATATAAAGTGAGAGAAATAAACATCTGAATTCAGTATAGCCAATGGTCACTTTCCCAACCAAATAAAAAGTTACATTTTAGAAGTGCCTTTGAATTAAGAAACTTTGCCAAATAACTTTAGAAACATTGATTCTTGATGGTCTGGGAAAATCCACGTTGTTTAAAAATGATCAGAAAATGACAGGCTAATGTGCATAAAAACTTATTATAAAAAGAAAATAGAAAATGAGTAGAAGGAAGAAAATATTCTTCCCTAAAACAAGCTCAAGGAAAAGGAAACTATAATACTACCACCAGCATGAACTAATTATCACTGGACAAACATTTGAAGAAATGGAAGACAATCTAAAATCAGAAATCTGAAAATCTCAGGATAGAGACAACAAAAAGGGGAAGACAAAAAATGAAAGATTATGAACAGGCAAGAAAGAAAATGACAACGAACCATCACAGAAATGAAGACAGGAGAAACATCTAGTTATATCCCATACATATGTACAATTATGTCAATAAAAAGAAACAAAGACAAAATTACAAGATGCCTATGAATATTCTTCTAAAAAAATAACAAGGTATATTGACGAGGCACAGAAACCAGCCAAGACAGCAAAAATGAGATAAAGAAAGATCAAAAGAACCAGAGAAAGGTGATTATTAGACAGGCAAAGATAGCATAGAAACAATTAAAAAACAGATGGAGTGAAATTATCTTTTGGAACTGCAATCCAAGAATAATTTGTAGCAAAAAGAAGATATGACTTTACATATTGAAAATCTCTCAATATAAACTGGGAAAATTGACCCACAATGCTAAAAATCTAGACATATTCAAATAAACTAAGGAGTTAAAGATGATGGGGAAGGAAAAGAGATGGAGGAGGAGAAAGAGGAAGAAAATAACCTACTGGGCCTCTAGTCGAAAATACCAAGTCAGCTGAGAAAGAAGGAAAATTCGGTTGGGTTCAGACTTATCCACAGGTACATGCAAAACAAGACAGTGATGGAACAATATTTTTAAGAAATTTAAAGGATGTGTGAGCCAAGGGTTTTATGAGTGAGCTAGCTAATCTGTCCTTCAAATTTTGAATCTGGTAAATTTTATTGCAAGAAAACTCAGGTTTATTTGGGTTTGTAGCTCTTAACAAACATCAATAGTATTTTAAGGTATTAAAGAGATAACGATCTTCAGTTATAATTTAATTTTTTTTTTGAGACAAGGTCTCACTATGTAGCCCAGCCTGGCCTCAAACTTGCAGTGATCCTCCTGCCTCAGCTTCCTGAGTGTTGGGATTACAGGCATGCACCACCACACTGAGCCGTAACTGTGTATTATGGAGGGCGTCTATGTATATCATCACCTCCTTTAGTTATCTAGACTTGGGAAAATGCTAATCTAGTGGGGGTACAAACACTGTACATGTCACATGTGCTTTTCCTCCAGGGTTATGTTGGATAAACGTAGTTGATCTTGGCAATGGGCTTTTCCCTGAGCTGCAGAGAAGCCTTTGAATTGTACTCAGCATAAGAGAGCAGATGACCATCCCCCTATTTGCATTTCTTGCAGACTGGAAACTATTTGCTATTTCTGCTTGTGTTGGTCAGTTGTCTATTGCTGTAACAAAATGCCTGAGAAAAACAACTTCAAAGGAGGAGAGATTTGTTTTGTCTCATGGTTTCAGAGATTTTAGTCCATGATCACTTGCCTCTATTAGTTTGGGGCCAAGGCAAGGTAAAACATTGTGACAGGGGCACTGTGGTGGAGAAAGTGACTAACCTCATGGTGGTATCCTAGAAGCACATTAAGAGAAAGGAAGGATCTGGGGACAAAGTACGCAGTCTTAGGGCATGACCCCATGATGTACTTCCTCCAACTGGCCCCAACTCCTGCAGTCTTTACTACCTCCCAATAGCCTGCTAACCTATGGACGAATCCATTGATGAGTTTAGAGCATAGTGAACCAATTACCTCACAAAGGCTCTACCTCTAAACTCGATGGCACTGGGGACCAAGCCTTCAACACACGAGCCTTTGGGGACGTTTCAGATCCAAACCACAACACTACCCTAATTGAAGGGTCTGGCGCCTGATTACCTGACATCTTTATCTCATTTGTGACACTAATGGAATTTCAGACTTACTTTCTCCTCAAGCATTTGTGAGTCACTCTGTAAATGACAAACACTCTGTTAGAGACGGTGCATAACACAAAATAACAAAGACATATTCCCATCCCTCCAGAGGCCCGAGGACCCCTGAAAGAGATGATGGGTTTGCAGAGTTTGACTTGAAAGTGCATTACTTTTTAAGTCATGTTACACATTTCAGTCGTTGTGAAATGTTCCACATTACAGAAAAATTATGGAATGACACAGACCTCATTTTCAGGTTGATAAAACTTGAGGCAGAATTTCTTATACAAAGTGATTTTTCTTGTTTTCATTCTTAGTACCTTGCTGCTCAAAGTGGGAACCAAGGACCAACAACAAGATATCCTCTGGGATTATGTTAGAAATGCAGGATCCCAGGCCCTATTCTTGACCTACTGGAACAAAATTGTGTTGATCTTTTTTTTTTTTTTATACTGGGGATTGAATCCAGGGCCTTAGCACTGAACTACATCCAACTCTTTCTTTCTTTCTTTCTTTCTTTCTTTCTTTTTTAAGCTTTCTTTTGAGGCAACATCTTGCTAAGTGACTAAATTTCCCAGACTGGAGTTGAACTTGAGATCCTCCCTCCTCAACCTCCCAGAATGCTGAAATTACAGCCCTGCACTGCCACACCTGGCATAAAATCTGCATTACTTAATATCTCATGCCATTTGCATGTACAATGAAGTTTGAGAAGCACCAAAAACTTTTTCAATATGTTCATCCAGATCAAAGATTCATTATCTGCTACCTGCCACTTTCTTTCTGTTCACCTACACTTTTTTCTTTCAGTCTTTTAACCAACCATAGACATATGCTCTGAATATGTTTTTCTTTTCTCATAGTTTTCTTATTTGCATGGTTATAGAATGGCAATACTGCTGTAGTGTGGATCTTGAATGTTCCCCAGAAACTCATGTGTTAAAGATTCTCCAGGCTGTCTCTACTGGAAGTGATGGAAATCTTAGGAGGTTTGACCTAGTGGAAGAAGTGAGGCCATTGGAAGCATCCCTTTGAAGGAGATATTGGGGTCCTGACCCTTCCTGTTTCTCTTTTTCACTTGCTAGTTGATGTGAGGTGAGCAGCTTCTTCTTCTGCCAAATACTCCCATCCCATGTGCTGCCTCGCTACAGGTCCAAAAGTAATGGGGTCAATAGACCATGGACTGAAACCTCCAAAGCCATGAGCCCAAATGAACTGTTCCTCCTTGAAAGTTGATCCTCTCATTCAGGTATTTGTCACTGTGTTGGAAGGCTGATTCACACAAGTATGCTAGTGCTTGTCTCAGAGGATGACTATAAAGATCTCTAGGGATAATGCATGGAGAATGTTCCATGTAGTGCCCAGCTCAACCAAAGTTAACTTCCTGTATGGTAGCAGTGATATTAGTTTAATGGAAAATTGGAGAATGAAAATGGCCTGTCTCCTAACTTGTTTCTCAGTGAAGGAACTTCGGTATTGTCTAACTGGACTGTCCCTCTGTACTTTTGAGTAAGCACTGATAGCTTAACACCTGAATACTCCTAGGGGGTACCCACATGTGTACTCTGTCACCCACACACACACATACACACACATGCACACTTGGTTGACAGCTTTGGCTGAGCACTGAGTGGAGACTGGTCTCCAGTGCTACCTGGTGGCTCTGGATCCTCTGAGCTCTGAGGAGTTGCTGTGGGACTAGATGGAGTTCCCAGCATGGCAGAGTTGCCAGCGAGCCAGCCATGTTTCCAGGGCCATCTGGGGACAGGCCTCCTAGCTCCTGGCGCCTCAGTCTCCATGTGGGAAGGTCCTCTTCCTGGGGCCTGCAAAGAGGGAGGGCCAGAAGCACATAATTTATTCAGCTGTGAATTCCCCTAGTTGACTGAAAGTTTTGACTTGCATGAGCTCAGCAGGGGGCTCCTTTGCCAGCCTTGCAACACCAGCCTGCTATTAAGCGTCTCTAGGAGAATAAAAGCCTGTTGTGTTAAAACAGTGTCCTCCACCAGCAGCCCTGGGCGCTGTTAGTTAGCCAATCTGTTGGACACCGGGTGGCGTGCAGGCTGCTCTGCAGGAGGTGGCCCTGGCTTTCTAAGGCAGACTCTGCAGAGATCTGCTTCCCCACGCTCTTGTCTGTGTGACAGCCAGGAAGTGTCAGCTGACACTGTCCTTTCGTCCCCCCACTCCCTCTTCCCACACTGGACTTAATTGCCTCTGGAGGTGGCACCACTAGCCTTTCTCAGCAATTGATGTGTTTGCGAAAATATTTGCAAATTTTAGGTATTTGTAAATTAGATTGTTACTCTCTTTAAGATTGTGCTTCAAAGGCCACAGTTAATTAATGGTAGGTGTCCTTTGCCGAAATGAAAATTCATGCTGGTTCAATAAGATGTGCCTTTTAATTTCTGCTAAGAAATGTGTTCAGAATGTAGATAGGAAAAACCCACAGAGTATCGAATGGCGTTGACTATGATAGTTCCTGCTAGAGTACGGTTTAAAATAGCACCAGTCACTGTGCTAAATGGGAACCATGTGTGCAGTTTTAAGACAGGTGAGCAAAATACTGGGTCGCTATTTGCATAGGTGATTGAGCTGTTAGAGTAAGAAATGCTTATCACTTTCCCAGAACACTACAAGGTGCTGGTAAAATTTATGTTTCTTGAACAAGGTGTGAATAGATACGAAAATTGAGCATGTTGAGTGCTAAATTCATATCTTGGAGCTATCGTTTATCAGCCAAGGGATTTAGGGCAAGTCAGTCTTAATTTTCTTTAGCATCAACTGTTTTTAACTGTAAAATGGGGATGTAATGTTACCCATGTCATAGCCTTGTTACGAAAATTAATGGCTATGCATAGGAAATAGCTTAACATTGTGTCTGGGATATAATTGACACTCCATCGATAGTGTAATCATTAATATGTGACCTACAGTATAGGGTTTCTGTCATGTGAAAGAATTGCAAAATAAACTTCTTTGCGAACCAATACTGTTATTAGTCATTTCTGCATTAAATTTGTTTTATAAATGACAAGATTGATATGGTCAGATTTTAAAGAGTTTCAGTTATTTTGTGAATTCATGATGCTTGAGTTTTTTTTTTCCCCCTACTTTGGAAAAGAAAACTTGAACCTAAAAACACAAAGGGGTAGAAAGAAAGGGGCACATACTATAGAGTCCCACAGTGTTGGTGCTGAGTCCCCTGCAGGAGCCATGCGACTGTAAGTCACGAGGGTGGAGACCCTCTCTGCTGGCCCCCTGCTGTATTTCCAGCCCAGAGCACTATGCTTGGCTTGTGCCAGGTGCCTAATAAATACGCATTGCTTGAATAAATGAATGAGATCACATAGCTCAGTACCCTCATTTTGCAGATAGAAAAGCAGGCCACAGAGAGGTGAAGTAAGTTGTCCAGTATTACTGAAGGCAGAATTGGGGTGAGAGAGTCTGGTCACTAATCAGCACAGACCACCTTAGACCTACACAACAGCGGCATTCCTCTGAAAGGAGCAATGTGATGTCTTATAACTCCACTGCTTCTCTTCCTGATCCTCTCTCCTCTTTTCTTTCTTTGCTTCCTTCCTTCCTTTCCTCTTTCTTCCCCTATATCCTTCCTTTTGTCTCTTTTTTTCTCTCTCCTATGCCATTACTCCTGTGGTGTGTTCTTTGGCAACAGCAGAACCTGAGTTAGACAGATGTGACCTGCAGCACTGTCTCATGCTATGCACCCCAAAACCCATCATTACCCTAAAACCTGTGACAGAGGTGAGTGTTTAACCTCCCTTCTCTATGGACAGATGGCACATTTGATTTCTCTGTTCACAAGTCTTCCCTCCTGCCACCAATTTCAAGGTACCATTGGCTCCTGGAAGCCATCTGGGTGGAGTTTTTGTTACAAGGAAAATTGCTTCTCTAGCACCCAGGAAGCCTTGGGTGGCTAACAGTGACAGCAATCACCCAGCTGTGAGAAACCCCAATTCCCCAGCTTAGTGAAACTGCTCCCCAGTGGAGACTGATTCTGAAACTGTAGGCCTAGGGGGCCCATAGATATCGTGACCAGAAAGCCTCTGTGGGACTTTCTGGTTTACTCCTTTCAGTTTTTGGAAACACATTTCTTTCCATTCTTTGCTGGCAGTGTTATCTCTCATACAGAGTGGTCTACTCTGGAGTATTCCAGGAAATTCACACATTTCTCTGCAAATGAGAATATTGTTATTCGAGAATCAAAACTCTGATCTTTGCAATATTGACAAGGCATATAAAGCACTGCTTCTCAAAATGTGATAAAGTACCAGTTTTTAAAGCTTCCAATATGTTGTGGACTAACATATTGGTAACAGACAGTGAAAACAAACAAAAAAATCTATAAGCCAAACAAAACCCAGAAGCTGTACAAAAATATAGGCCTTAGCTTATAATTAAGAGCAGTTGTTACACAATCAGTCATAGTGCTGCAAAGATTCTGAGTCCTTTAAATTTCTGATCTTAGTTTTGAGGCTCAATAGAGTGCAGACTCGACTTTGAGGCGACCCCGTGTGGAATCATGGCTTCTTTTACCCCAACTTTTATTTTCTACCACATAATAAAAGGGTGCTACTTTCTGCCTCATTTCTCTTTCCCCCACCGAGCCATTTGTCTTACTTGCAGAATGGTGCTAAGGTGGAAGATGAACGAAGTGCAGTTGGGTTGTTTCCCTGAGAATGATCCATGTTCCTCTCTTTTCCATGCAGAAATCAAGCTGATATCCCACAGAAAATAATGATTTTGCACAGGGCCAAAAAGCAAATATCAATTTGAGGCCAATAGAAAAGGTCATGAGCTAATAAAAACAGCCATCTGAATTGTTTTCCAGAGGAGCTACATTTTAATGATTTACCAGACATTGAATTTGTTTTTTGCATTGACTTTAATCAAAACACTAGGACAAATGCCACAATAGGTGACTAGAACATTTTTGAACCTGCTAGTGAGGATTATAGTTAGAATGATCTTCTGAATGTTCTAGTATTTTCCTTTCCCAAAACTTTCTTGACAGTGTATTTTTTCTTTGTCACTGGAATCACTTCCTATGAATCACAGTGTTCTTCTTGATCTTTAGGAATTCTTCCAGTGCATAGTGACTTTCAGAGTCTGTCTGTGTGACTACTCTTACCATTTTATGGAAGTGTCTGATAATAAACATGTTTTCCTTTATTTTCCTTTTCTTATGGGAGGAGGCAAGTAGGACATAACTTGCAGAATTAGTTGCAGAACCACATCCTCGTGTACATGCCCCCATGTGGAATCTCCCAGAAATTGTAATTTTGAGTTTGTAGAATTCATTTTCTATTTTATAAATCCTGGAACTTTAAAATTCTGCATTTTGGATTTGTTTACAATAAGGTACATGTATATACATGTGGGTGTGTATGATTACTGTGGAGGAAATACCATTTTTAGATTCTTGGGTTTGTGTTTAATCTTTACCTTCTAGGGAAATTTTTTAAATGGTAAGCGAGGTCTCATGTGTACTAACTGCCAAAAGCTCTGTTAGGGTCAGAAGTGAGTAGAAATGGAGCTGAGTGTAAGAGCGACATGGGAAATTTTCATGAACAGTCCTATCAGAAGGACACAGGTGGGCAAGAGGTGGAGCTCAGTGGTAGAGAGCTTGCCTGAGTTCATCCCTAGTACTGAAAAGGAAAGGTCTAAGTGTGAAAAGCATTAATGTGTTTAGAGAAGCTTGGGAGGTGGAAGACACTAAGGGCCAGGAAACCAAAAAGCTGCAAGGACCTGCTGGAGACCAAGGATGGATGGTGGGGGCCAGGTAGCTCAGGGAGCCCAGGGTGGGCCAAACCCCTGGAGAGAGAGCCTCATGTGAGTGACCTGAGGATTAGATGGAAAGGCACTTGTTCCCTCTGTACCCTGAACCCTGACAGAAAGGACTGCAGCCCATCCTGTGCTACTTGCTCAGCCTGACCTCCCAGGGGCCCTGGATCTCCACCTTCTCCTGTCATTGGGTCATGGAGGTGTCTGGATGGGGAAGCAGAGTACTGCTGAGCCACATTAAGCAGTTGTTCCTTGTGTTAGATACACCCACCAGCAAAATCATAGTAAGCAGTGAAGAATTTATTTCCCTCTTACCTGTTACTGTCAGTATTTCCTGAGGGTGGCTCTGAAAGATTTGGGGGTGCCATTTCCAAAGTAAGTAGTAGTAAGGAGCCAGGAGGTGAGATGTCTATGTGACTGGAGTTAGCAGAAAGCCACAAAGTATGAGGATGTGCAGGACAAGGATGTGAGGGTGAAGAGGGGCAACTGGCATGTTGTAGACCAAAGGGAACCAACTAGAAAAGCTGGTGTCCAGACACTATAGAGGTTGGAGATCCACAGTTCACGGTTTGGCTCTGAGTAGGAGAAAGGTAGACTATGGAGTTGGGCATGACTTCTCACTGCAGAGAACAAGGACAAGCAGAATGGCAGAATTTTTAGCTCTTTGTGTAAGAGAGGGCTTCTAGGTCCTGATAGGTCATAGTCTGGTGCCTAGACAAAGCTGGTCCAAACCCTTCCTTACCTTGCAGTGAATTTTCTGTGTTAGTCATTTTTCCATTGCTGGGCTAAAATATCTGACACCAACCACTTAAAGGATGAGAAGTTTATTTGGCACGTGGTTTCAGAGGGTTCAGTCAATGTTTAGTTGACTCCAAGGCAGACACAGTGTGGTAGAAAAACATACAGAGAAAAACTGCTCTATCTATGGCAGCCATGAAGCAGAGAGAAAGGAAGAGACAGAGAGCAAATAATAACCTCCAAAAGAATATCCTCAGTGATCCACCTCCTCTGACAGAGGGCCCCACCCTCTAACAGCACAACCAGCTATGAACTCATCAGTGAATTAATTATTCCACTGATGAGTAAGTACTGTGTCCTTGTGATCCATTCGTACTCCAGAGTCTCATTTTGGAACATGTGAGACTCTTGTGGGATGTTTTAGATCTAAACCACAAATTGGTCCTCCTTGCGTGCAGTGCTAGAGACTGTGCAAGTCCAAGATGAGCAGCCACAGCAGCAGACACAGCTTGCTGTCCTGTGGGCAGATGCTTAGCAGCAGCGGTAGCAAAATCAGCAATGTCTTGATGGTCCTCGCTTTGGGGAATCAACCTCAGCTCTCCCTGGTTGAACTTTGAGCTCATTCCCAAATCATCCAGCCTCACCCAGCTGCTCCAGATGGCAGGAGTGAGTTGATGTTTGCTACAGTTTGATCTAAAATGTCCTCAGACAAACTCATATGTTCAGAAGTAGGGCCTAGAGAGGTGGTGAGGCTGGGAGCCTGCTAACCTCATCATTGATGGATTAGTCTGTTGGTGAGTTCATTAGCTGAGTGGCTGTTAGGAGGTTTGTTCTGGTTGGAGAAGGTAGGTCACAGGGCTGTGGCTGCGAATGGTCTATCTTTTCTCTGGCTCTTTCTCTTTCTGTCTGCTTTCTGGCTGTGATAAGGTCACTAGTTTTCCTCCATCGTGCTCTTCTGCACTAAAATTTCTGAACCATGAGTCAGAATAAACCTTTTCTCCTTTAATTTCTGTACATCCGGTATTTTGTCCCAGCAGTGAAAACTGATTAATACTCCATTCCTTAAACTTCCAGTGTCTTCTAGAACCTCCATGCTCATTATATCATATCCTCTACCAGCGCGTCCTTCTTTGCTCAAGACACAGGAGCAAAATGCCTTCTAGATTTAAAGGCATATCTTGCAACTCACCATTATTTTTATTATTTTATTTTTGCTGTGCTGAAGATTGTACCCTGGGCCTCTTGCATGCAGAGCACTTATTCTTCCATTGAGTTACATCCCCAAGCCCAACTCACAGTTATTTAAAAATACTTCAAACACACAGGTAAGAATAGAGAAGAGGTATTGAATGTCCACCAATGGCTTTATCAGATTTTAGCCCTATGTCATTTTTTGCTTCAGATCCTATTTTATTTTGCAGAATTGAATTGATAAACATTTAGCTGAGGCTGCCTGTGTTTTCCTTCTGATTTCTATTCTCCTTTACAAGTCATAACTTCTAACTGTTTCTGTGCATGTTTCAATGAGCTTTATAATTATATAATGTATCTAAATAGGTATAATTATGTGATATATCGAAACATATAATTACATAACATATATATCATATATATGTTCAGTCATTAAAAAGTTGCATGGAAATAACATATTGTGTGTAATACTCTGCAGTTTACGTCTTCACTCAATGTTATGCTTATGAAATTTATTTGAGATCACACAGGCATAGTACCAGCTGTTGCGTGGATCCCACTGTGTAAATATGTAGTTTATTTGCTTCTGCTGTTGACCAACATTTGGGACATTTTTTACTCTGTTACCTGGAATGCTTCTGTGCTCATTCTTGTGTATTTCTTTTGCACCTACATGGAAGTTTTCTGATATATGTATATCAGAGAAATATGATATATAATCATATAATAGCATATATCATGGAAGAAAGTTTTCTATGATATCTAGCTCATAGAAATCTCTCTCTCTCTATCCATATATAATAGAAAACAAGAGAGAAATTGTCAGGTCATAGATGTACTTGTTTTCAACTTCTCATTATTGCCAAATTGCTCTTCAGAGTGGTTGTTCCAGTGGGCACGCCCTTGCTGTTTCTCTGTTGCCAGAACTTGGTCTTATCACAATTTAAATATTTGCCAATCAAATGAATGAGAAGTTACTTTTCATTGTTTTAATTAGCATTCTCTTAACTTCTTTTAGATTGGTCATTTTTACATTTGCCATTTGAGAGTTTCCCCCCTATAAACTACCTGCTCACTTCCTTGGATCATTTTCCTGTTAGTTGCTTGTCTTGTTCTTCCTGATTAAAAAGTTCTTTCTATATTCTAAACAATAACTTTTTTATAGTTACGTGTATGGCGTGTTTACCTCTGTGGTTGGTCTTTTCACCATGTTTAAAAAGTTTTTATTGTGCAAGTTTGTAATTTAGTATAGTCAGTTACCCATATTTTTCTGTATTTGTTTATGCATTTTGCCTATCTTGTCTAAGAAAAATTCCCCTAAATGTCATCCTGTATTCTCTTCTAAGAGCCAGTTTGTTCCTTTGCTTTTAGACAATTAATTCACGCTATTTCTTGAGAAATATGGAATGACACCTGGAATATTGCCATGAGAACTGGTTTTACTGCAACAATTAGTAAAATCCATGAAAGGATGAGTGTTTTTATTTTTTATTTTTTTGCAGTGCTGGGATCATACCCAGGACCTCCCACATGCTAGGCAAGTGCTTTGCCAGTGAGCTATGACCTCAACACCTACTTCTTGAGACTTTTTAGTCAGTTTAGTACTGAGATTCATTTTTTCTTTTTATATCTATATGGTATTGAATTTTATACAGGAAGCACATAAATTAAGTGGTGGGTTAATGGTTAATGAAAACTAAGAATAAAAAACAAAGTTTGGAGTCAGAGTGGTGTCATATGCCTATAATCCCAGCACTTGGGGTGCCTGAGGCAGGAAGAGCACCAGAAGTGTGAAGCCACCTTGGGTTACATAGTAAGTTCAAGGCCAGCCTGGACTTCATGGAGGGATCTTGTCTGCACAACAAGTGACAACAAGAAGTTTGGTGGTGAGTTGACTCTTAACAGACTGGGTCTAAGTAACAGCACTGAAAGCCCACACATCGGGTGCCTGCCTGAGCTATCCTTGTCCCTAACTGCCTCATCTGCCTGTTGTGGTTTGTACCCCTGAGATACCACGATGGAGGCTTACTGATGACCAAAGGCTTTAACTGTGCATACTGTCACCCCTCCGTGATGTCCCAAGGTGGGAAGTTTGGGGAATGCTGGGCCCTTTGCTGATGGGGTGATGCTAGACACCAATGTTTCTCAGCAGAGGGCAGGGCTCTGGGGAGCTCTTAACTCACACACCTGCCTCCACCCTGTCTGCAGACTGCAGACCTTTGAAAGTGTTGCTGAATAACCTGTGTAGTTTTCTGGATCACTTGTGGGTGGATTTAAGATTTGTAGCGGACGCTAAGGGTGTGGCTCGGGGTAGAGCATTTGTCTACCAGGGATCAGGCCCTGGGTTCTGTCCCCAGTACTTCAGAAAGAAAGAAAAACCAAAAAGGTTTACAGCAGAATAAAGAAAAGACATAAAGATACAGTCTTGGAGCTTTTGCTTCTTCAAATGTCGCTCTTGTAAAGACCCCTCCCATTAACATTGCAATTTTTAGGCATAAGCCCAGGCCATTACATGCCACCAGATTCCAGGTTCTGCTCTTTAGAATCAGTCTACCCGGCATGGGTGATGCTATCAGCAACTGGCATGCCAATGAGTAAGTGGGCTGATAAGCAACTGGTGTGCACATGGCCGGCTGCACTGGTTGTTGAATTAGTTGAAGCATCACATGTGTTGGTCAGTAGCCTCCGCCCTGTGTCTGAGTCCTGGTACTTTTCTGACCCACCTTTGGGACCTTTGTGTCCTCCCCACAAATTAGCTAGAGGACTAATACCCGCTAGAGTAGCAGGTCTCCAGGACCTAGCTCAGGACGCTGGCTGGTGTGTATTTCACTGGGGAGACAGATGGATCCCCCCCCCCAGTCTCCCACAGTCAACAAGAAATCAGTACATTTTGATCATTTAATGTTCATACCACCAAAGTTGTTAAATATCACCGATAACGAAATATCCTAAAACAAAAAATTGAGATCTTTTCGCTGGATAGAGGGCAGAGGAAGTGCATTATTTGCAGAGCTGTGTGCTGGGTTCTTTGGAGACACTATTGTAATACACGGGGCATGAAAACCTCACTCGTAAGGGCAGAACAGGCGCACAAACTCCAGCTGCATGTCACCACACTGACACAGGTGTGGAGGGGCTGGGAGGTAAAGACACAGTCAGACCCATCTTGATGGGAACTACTCTAGTGCTGCTGTGTTCCTTCCAGGGCCTGCCGACATGGCTGCATGGGATTTTAGTGAATATGTGAAGTTTTAGTCGATCAGAGGAATAGAAGAAAGTAAGTGATTTCTGGGGAGAGATTGATCAAGAGTCTCATAAATGCCAAGCACGTGCTCTACCACTGAGCTAGCTCTCCTTGCTCTAAAGTTAGTGAACTTTTGAGGTAGCTCTGGTTCCTGTCCTCAGACCGGGAAGACTGGGAAGGTGAGGGCAGCTACTTTTGGGAGTCGCTCCTCCAACAATGCCAACGTGGCCACACACATTCAGATGGCTTCATTATGCTCTTAGCATCCCGGGCGAGTGTGAGGCTAAGACACATTGCTTCTCTCCTGACTTGTTTTAAAAATGCTGCTGGTATAAAGCAGTTGAACACACAGATGAGGCACTGAGCGCCAGCAGTGTTGGTCAGAGAGCTGCTCCCTTGGCAGTAGAGGGACCTTGTGTGGGAGCCACCTGCGGTCTGAGAGCCACACTGTCCAGCACTGGCTCACTCGAGGGATTTGGCACTCCCCCTGCCTGCGTGTCTGCACAGTTATCTTCCGGGCTTGTCAAAGTCCTCTATCTTTGCGTTGTGCCTCACCGACTGTCTTAGAACAGCAGGCACTGGCTATTTTCTGGATTTGGGAATCCAGAATCGCTAATTCCTAATGATTACCAAAGCAGCTCTCTTGCTTTTGCATGCCCCGCCGTGATGAATGTTGTTCACGCCAAGAACTAAATCCTAATGGCTTGAGATGCTCATATGCACTTCACAGCAGGGAGCCAGGCTTAGATAACACTTTGTTGCTTTTATGGTTAAACCTCCCCATCAAAGCAAACACATCATGAGTCCCCACGGTAGTTTAAACTGAACTTGATTTGTGAATTTGTTTATTTCCTCTTTTCTGTGTGTGATATCTGTCAATGTCTCTGATGTACATTTTCCTATGGAAACAGACACTAAATGACACTGTGAGGAAATCAATTTGTAAATCAGTCTGAACCCTAAATGGGATCCAGTTGTTGGGGTGTGTATATGGTCTCTGTCCCTGTCTCAGCCTTTCTTTCTCTTGCTCTCTCTCTCTCTCTCTCATTGAAGATGCCTTTATAGAGATTTTACATCTTTGGAGTTCTATGGAGAGATGTGCTGAAGTTAGAACAAAGGTGATTTTGCTTTTGTTTGGTAAGGAATGAGGGCAGAGGGGCAGTGGGGGAGGAGGGCAGGGGCACCTGTAATATAGTAGAGCGAGGTGAATTTTATTGGCCAAACAGAATTTCTGTCTTGCTACAATGACATGTGCATATGTCAGCTCCTGATTTGTGGTTGTAGGTTAAGACAATACGATTTAGATACTGAATCCACAGAACTGACCTGGAGATGAACGCTTTGTTTTGGAGTTTGCACAGGACAGGTTATAATAATACTGACATTTGTCCTGAAGGTAGTTGTAACTTGTATCTCTATAAATTGGTATACTGTGGAACTGAGAAAATACCATTTTCTTGCTTAGTAGAAGGTCCTCGAACTATCTGTGTTGAACAGTATTCTCTACCACTGTTTTAAAATTATGGAATAATTCAAAAGTGTAGATCTACAAAAAATAATGTTATGACCCAAGTGCCCATCCATATACAACATGTTGCTGTATTTACTTCAGATGTATTTTTAAATGTAATACAATATCATCGAGACTTTCTCATTTCCCCTTTTCCTCTCATTCCATTGTCCCTCTTTTTCCTTAGAGATAATGAAAATTAGATTCATGTGTCCTCTCATGGATACCTACATGTCTGCATGTAAGAGTATTATGTAATAGTAAAGCATAATACTGTATGTTTTGTGTTTTAAAATTATTCACAATTATAGCACACTGTACGTATCAGTGGAGAACTTGACGTTAGTTTCAGGATTTATCTGCCAATTTAGTTTCACTATGCAAAACTCTCCAACGCATGGCCACATTGTGGTTACCCTTTTCCACTCTTCTTTTGATGGACACCAAGGCTCTCTCCAGCGTTTCCCTACCACGAGCAGTGCTGAGACGAACATCCTCGCCTGAGACCTGTGAGTTGACTTCACGCCCGTCTCGCTCATGCGATGGGCTGGTTCACAGGGTGCATACATCTTCAACGCAGTGGATGTTGCCAGGTTGTTCTCCCAAGTGGTTTCTCTACCATCTCACTCTGCTTCTGTATTTCAGACTTTAGTGTGTTGCCAATCAGGTAAACATTGGCAATCTTGCTTTAATTTGAGATTGAATATCTTTTCATAGTTTTATTGGCTGTGGGATTCTCCCTGTCAAACAATAGTCTATTAATTTCGTTTGCTTGTTTCTTTTCCTCATAGTATTGCTTGTCTTTTTCATATCCATTTATTATAATCGAATTTTGGGAGGTTGGAATGTGAGTCTTGTTTTGGATATTGGGGGGCAGCAGTTGCCACAACCACTCAGAGGTTTGGCGATTCACTAGGAGACTCACAGGACTCGTGTAGGGGCATAGAGCAAAGATTTATTACAATGGAAATACACACAGAAAGATTAGCAGAGAGAAAAAAGGCATGAGGTGTGAAGTCCAGAGGAAACCAAGAGTAAGCTTCCAAGAGTCTTCTCCCAGGAGAATCCCACAAGATGCAGTTCCTCCAGAAGCAAATGATGACTGCACATGCTAAGTGTTTTCTACCAGAGAAGTTCATTAGAAACTCTGTGACCAAGTTTTTTGTTTTTGTTTTTGTTTTTTTGTCTTTTTGAGACAGGGGCTCCCTTTTGCAGTTGAGGCTGGCCTTGAGCTCACTTTGTAGCCCAGGCTGGTTTCAAATTTGGAACAATCCTCCTGCCTAAGCCTCCCGAGTGCTGGGATTACAGGCGTGTGCCACCACACCTGGCTGTGACCAAGAATTTTACTGGAGAGCTGAACATAATGGTGCATACTTGTAATCTCAGCACTCTGGGAGGCAGAGACAGGAAGGTCACAAGGTTTATGCCTAGCTTGGGCAATTTAGCAACTTAGTGAGACCCTATCTCAAAATTAAAACAAACAAAACAAATGGGGATATTACTCAGTATGAAAGTCCTGGGTTCAATCCCCAGTACTACACACAAAACAATTTTTATTATGAGCTGACCATCTAAGTATTCTCGGCCTTGCATGCACTAAAATTTCAGACTCCCAGAAGGAAAGCAGGTGGTCAGCACATAAACCACAATATTTATTCAGGTAGTTTAGGCACAGGGCGGTACTCTTACCAGTTCTGAGATGGTGGGAACCCTTGGGGCATCCAGGTTCCTGAGGCAGCCAAATGCCAATCTTGTGGGCAGGTCCTTTAAACATTGTACTCTAAACTGCTTTCTACCAGTTGGATTCACTTTGAATATCTTCTCCTAATCTGTGTTTATACTGTCTTTTTTTGTATACAGCAGTGACATGTATTTTCTATAGTTTTAATGTCATGCCTAAAAACATCCTTACCTACCCCATCATAAAGGTAGCTCCTTATATTCCTTCCTAATTGTTTGAACAATGTGCTTTCTGTATTTAAGACTGCAATCCAATTGGAGGTGATTTTCGTGATGGTGAAAGGCAATGATCTCATTTCATCTTCCGTGTAGAAGTACTCAGTTGTCTCTACGCAGTTTATTAAATGATTCATCTTATTGTCACTGATCTGTTATGCCTCCTCTGTCATGTCACATTCTCATGATGTCTGTGTGCTGTTGGTCTGCCTGTGCCTATGCTGTTTTACTATTTCTTTATAACCTTTGACAGTTGATAGGCTATGTGCCCTCATTTATCTTGGTTAATCTTGGATCGTCTGACCAATTTGTTAAGTTCTGCAAACAATCATTTTAATATTTCTATGGGACATGCTTAGAATTTGAAAATTAACTTGACAATTCATAGCTTTAAAAATATTAAGTCTTCATATCCACGAACAGTCATAGTACTTAATTTACCCAGGGCTTCTGTGCTGCCTTTCAATAAATGTTTCTATTTTTCCTCACAAAGGCATTCACATAGTTTGTTAGCATTCTTCCTGGAATACCTTGAGGCTATTTGTTTGTTATTGTGAATAGATTGCTTTTTTTTTTCTGATTATATTTTCTAACTGATTACTGTCAACCTGTGTGATTTTTTTATATAGAAAGTCTGTTATTAAGCATAATACTTTGTGGATTTTCTTGAATTTTCTGTGAATATTATCATATTATCTGTAATCATGACCATTTGTTTCTTTTTGACCCTCATTCTTCTCATGGATGTTCCTTGTCCTATCCTTCTAAGTAGGATGTGTAGTATCACATCCTTTTCAGTTCTAAATTTTGTAAGAGAATGCTCTGTTATTTAATTGTTAAACATGATGTTTGATTTGTGTTATGGTAGATACCTTTTACCAAAGTAAGAAAGTTTTTGTCCTAGTTTGCTAATATTTACATTTTTTGAATGACAATTGAATTTTATGAATTTTTTCTCTATATTCATTAATATTTTTTTACCCTTAATGTTAATGGGGAAATTATGCACAGAAATTTTCTGAAATTAAATTATCCTTATATTTGAATTCAAGATGCTTTGGATATAATAATAATTGTTGTTATTTTAGTACACTGTTGGGTTGGAGTTGCTAAAATTTTATTTAGAAATTTCACATCTGGGTTTATAAGTGAGTGTGGCCTATAATTTTATTTTCTTGTACCAGGCTTATTTGGCTTGATTTCAAATTATACTGACTTCATCAAATGAGCTGGGGAATGTTCCCTGTTTTTCTCCTCTCTGGAAGAGTTTCCATAAGATTGGGTTGCTAAAATTTGGTAGAATTTTTCTGAAAGATGATTTGGATACCAGAATAATTTTTATGTCAATTTTTGTTTTGTTTTGTTCTGTTTTTTTGAGTCAGGGCCTCACTACGTAGTGCGAGCTGGCTTTGAACTTGCTTATGTAGCCCAAGCCAGCCTCGGACTCATGGCGATCCTCCTGTCTCCTGAGTGCTGGGATTACAGGTGCATACCATCATGCCCAATCTATATGTCAATTTTAAACCACTAATGGAATTTTTAAAGATGATTATGTGATTTTTCAGGTTTTCAATTTATTTTTAAATCAAATATACGATAACATTTTTTATACTGTATATAGAACTTTAACTCCTACTTTCCCCTTTTAATGTTATGAGCATTGGCTATACCATTGGATACATACTAGGAAGATAACTTTCAAAGCATTTACTTTTAACAGGAATTTTATTTACTCTTGGCATGATTTCTAGAACTTTGTAGGTTACATAGATGATATACTTCAGGTAGCATAATTAGCAGTGAGAGGCACATAGTAGGCATATAATTTCTGCTGGACGTCGTGCCCAAAACTAACCAGGTACTGTGATTTTTCCAGAGAAAAAGGTTGGAATTTCCTCAGGCCTTACATTTAGGTGAGAGCAAAGGCTGTTCTATGAAAATTAACAAAGTGGGGGGGGGTTTCCTTTTTGCTAAGGGAAAGAATAACACATTCTTTTGGAGTGATGGCTTATTTTTGAAACGCATCCTGTCTGACCCGATGAGCTCAGAGTTTGGGGCTCCAGCGAGTTCTGTTGAAAGACACCTGTAGTGGTTCCCAGAGCTGCCTACAGTGATGGTGGGCTCCTAGTTCTTGGACAAGAGTGACCGGGGAGAGAATACATGTGCCCATGCTGCGGAGCTCAGTTCCCGCGGCACAGGCTGTTTGTTCTCCAAGCCCCACACCGGGTCGGCACCCTCGGCTGTCTGTGGATCCTGTCCGGTGCAGGCGGCTGCCCGGGGTCGGGGGGCTCGTGCTGGAGCTGTCCCAGGTCTGGACTGGGGCCGCCTCAGCGGCTGGGCTTATGACACAGCAACTACATGGTCTTCACAGAAATAAAATTCATCTTTCTTTCTTTCTTTCTTTTTTCTTTCTCTTTTTCCTTCTTTCCTTCTTTCCTTCCTTCTTCCCTCCCCTCCCCTCCCCTTCCTCCCCCTCTTTCTCTCTTTCCTTATGCCTACTTTCTTTCCCTCTTTCTCCTGCTCCTTCCCACACATGCTACACACTTGCTCTACCACTGACCACACTCTCAGCCCCTGTTCTCCACCCTCACTTTTTTCCCCCCAAAGTTTTGAATCCAAGGCCTCACACCTACTAGACAACTACTCTACCACTGAACTATCAGCCCTTTTCATATTTTATTTTGAGTCAGGGTCTTGCTAAATTGCCCAGGCTGGGCTTGAACTTGTGATCTTCCTGCCTCAGCCTCCTGAGTACCCTATTTCAATTTTTTAAGAGGTCTCCATATGCCTTCCATCCATCTCTCCGCTCACCAACATCAGTTCAGTGTCCATTCTCCACCACAGCCAGGGGCCTTTGGAGTGGTCTCTGGGAACTCGTTATTTCCTGATTGGAGCTGCGCGAGACCGTTTTCGGGTTGCAGTCAGAAGCACAGCAGGCCTCTGAGTTCTTCTAAAGGGCCTGTGTTTACCACGCGCGGGGCGCTGGGGCCGTCCGCAGCGGTGCACCGTGTATGCAAACCGCACCGTGTATGCAAACCGACTTTCGCCCGCGCCTTCTTTGAGCGCTGTGCAGCCCCGCGCTCATGTTCTCGGCGGGGTTCAATGGCGCAGCCCATGGTCCACGTAGGAGCTGAGTCTGGGGGACATGGAAATACTCCCTTTTTTCTTTTTAACAAGGTGGTGCCACTAATGTTTCTGCCCATCGAGGAGCACTTTCTGCAGTGCAAGGTGTGGTGCCCTTGGGTTTCATGGCGCCCGTTTCTCTGTGGCATTTGTAGTCGGGGAAGTAGCTCTATTCCTTGAGAAGTAGAAATGAAGCACCCTGAGATGGCAGGAGACACTTAGAGTCGCCGGAAGGGGCTGTTTGCTTTTACCCTCGGTGCCCCATTGCACCAGCTGCCCCGGTCCTGTGCCCGTCCGGCCAAGCCCACCGCACTGGGTACACTTCTGCCCAACCCTGCAGCCTTGAGCAAGCTGCTGCCCTTCTCCTGTTCTCCGTTTCCTCATCTGTAAAACCGAAGAGACTTCTCTTGTGGTGGCCGGTGAATTAATGACACGATGGGCTCCCAAGCCACTCCGCAGGCCAGGAATATTACCAGCCATTGAGGATTTGACACGAAATTCTGATTTGACTGAACACGGGGTCCTGACATCTCTCAGGGGCGAACACGAAGCTGACACATGCACGGTGTCTCCTGACCCCAGAAGGGAGCTGCTGAGTGTTAAATGTGGACGCGACTTTCTTCTTCCCCCAGTCTAACAGCCTCACGGTCCAGGTGAGGAAACTGAGGCCAGAGTTAGTCCTCAAGAACTTCGGTGCAGAGGATACTCGGCCTGGGTCCTAGGCAGCACTTTGCAAAAACCTCTCTTATGTTTGGAGTCTTTGGTGAATGCATGTGGTTGACTTTTTATGACACCCACGTGGCATTGACAGATTTCATCCTCTGTCGCCTGTACATATGTGGGGATCTCTGCAATACTCAGTGCACCTCTTGGGTAGTGGGGGGGAATTCAAGAATTGTCTCTCCCGTGTTCCCAAATTCTTGCCCTTATTGAGTGGCACTTCACAGTTCATCATCTGAACAGCTTTGCTCCACAGCAGCTTGGAGAGAGACTGGAAATGAGAAACAGGATTCTCAGGATTGGAAACATCCCTGTGGCCCCTTCTCGGAGGGTAGAAGACAGGACAAGGTATTTGTGACCGAGTCTGTCAGCTTGAGCCTTCTCATTCTTTACCTCATTCTTCACCTTCAGCTTTCAAGCTGAAAGCACTCTGGCCTGGAGGCTTTTGGGCTCTCCCTAGCCCCACTCTAGATTGTGCTGAGGTTGTCATCCTTCTTCTCATCCTCATTTCCTCATCATGATTGGCACCTATTGTGCTTATTGAGTAACTATGCATGAAACCTTAGCATCCATGGCTTTAAGCTACAACCCTGTCTTCCAGGAGCCTCTGTCTGTCCCACTGGTGGCCAAACCAGCACCCGAGAGAAGGTAACACACTAGGCTGCCCGGCCCTGGGACATGTGAACTCCAGGTGCCAAAGTCTGTGGGAGAGGAGTCCCTGGGTCCCAAAGCCAGGGCCCATCCCCTGACCTGCACTGCTCACCAGGCTTCCTCTGCCTAGCGTGCCGGCAAACAGCGGTGTTGGTGTTGGAGCAGGATCAAAGCTCCCTGGTCTCTAACCTGCAGGAATGAGCAGGTAAACAAATAGGAACCATAAACTAAAGAGGCTACAATGAAAGTTTGTCTTACTGTGATTAGCAGCTGGCTGGTTTCCAAATTCCACCTGCTCTGTGTGGCGCTGTGGTGTCTCATTCCAAGTGTCTTCTCCCAGTGTCTGACCCAAGACCTTGGGTAACAATACACCAGTGTGTGCCAAGGATAACAGTGGCAGGGCAGTGACAGGAACAAGGCATTAGGGACGCCACGGAATCAGCACAAGCAGGACTCGCGGGTGGGGGTGAGAATAAGCGGTGTGAGGCAGAGGCTGGGGTGCCTGGTGGCCGCTGACTCACGGTGTGTCTGGAAGCTTACCCAACCTGTCTCTGCTCTGGTTTCCCTGTGTGCGAACCCTCTTTCAGACTTGGCACGCTGCTCGGCCAGCTGGCAGGAAAAGTAAAAGTGAGGCTACCTGGGAACCACAGGTGCCTCTCGTGTTGTGCAACAGATACCAGCCAAGTTTCTGCAGTGGCCCTCGGTGCAGAGCCCACTCAGGACCCAGGTGTGGGGGCATCACCGAGAGACAGAAGCAGCGATGGGTCTGGAGGTGTCAGACCACAAGCCGTGCTACTAGCTGGGTGGGTTTGGGGACACCACGCAGTTGTCTTGAGCCATACTGTGCCTGACACTTGGAGAAGAGACATTGGGGTGGGTAATTCCCTAAGGTCTTCCCAAGCTCCCCACCCCACCTTTATTCTTTCACTGCTGGGGATCTAATCCAGGGCCTCAAACCTGGAGGGAAAGTGCTCTCTGCTGAGCAGCACCCTGACCCCTTAGCTCGATTTTGTTTGTCTTAATCACTTTTTTTTTGTCAGTGGGACAAAATACCTGACAGCCACAATTTAAAGGAGGACAGGTTTATTTTGGCTTATAGTTTGTAGGGGTCTCAGTCCTTGTGTGATTGACTGGCTCCAAGGCAGGACAGCGTGGCAGAGGGGTGTGGCGGAGGAGAGCTGCTCGTGGCATGTTGGACAGGAAGCACAGAGTGAAGGGAGGTACTGAGACACATCCTTCCCAGTCACACCCACAGTGACCTGACTCTTTTGATCAGATCCTGCTTCTTAACATCCATGTAGCTCTAATGCTCCATAACCCCATCACCTTTCAAAAGCCCCACTTTTGAGTGTATTCAGCTTTGAGGGGACATCCAGATATAAGCTCCAACACCACTACTCCTGTCTCACTTGCTGTAGGTAGCCCTAATCAGTGTCTGCCTAATGATCGGACTTGAAGATCAGAGAAAAGCAACACAGGGCCTCAAACGTCCTGTCTCCCTGGCCCCACTGGGTCATCTCTTCCCATCTGGGAGTGAGCGCTGGGGCTGCATCCCGAGGCAGCAGGAAGCGCAGGTGTCATGGGGGCAGGGGTGGGTGGGACGCATGTGTTGGGGCCAGTTCCTGTGAACATAAATACCCTTGTCAGATCTGCAGTGAGGCCCCAGGAAGCCGGCACATTTGAGATCAAAGGCCCAGGGTGGTGGCTTGTACTTAACAACAAACATCAGCTCCTGAGAACCTGGTGATAAACCTCCCATCAAGTTGGGGAGCATTTTGTCATGCTGACAATAATGGAGAAGTCTGTTTAGAAAGCATTTTTGTCTGTTGGGAGCTGGGGCCAGGGTGGTCCTGGGAGGGGAAGGGACCCACCACCTCCTGCTGCTCTCAGGGGGATGGGAGACCTGGAAGGCAACATGAACCAGGCAAGAAGAGGAAATTGAGGAGCCCCAGGTCAGTGGACTTGTGAGACTCCGTCCTCTCCCAGGGTGCCTCTGCTTGCCGTCCTGCGCGCCACAGGGAGCTCTGTAGGAGCCTGGGATTTGGAATCTGAGCACTCACCTGAGCATGTGCAGCGCTCTTGGTCCTTCCTGTCACCGAGAAGCCTCATACTCCTCAAACCCCTGCAGCGCTGAGGCGTGCTCAGGCCCCTCGCATGTGCTGGGGGTTTATCTCAAATTTGCTGGTGATTTATCAGGGGGCCCAAGGCAGGTCCCTTAACTTCTCTGAGATTCAGGTATCTGTAAGGGAAATGAATATGTTGCACACTCTAGGGACCCAGGAGGAATAATGGAGAGAACTTTGACACTTTATAAACCTTTCTCTGAGGCATAGAGGTGTGTACCAACTTTCCAGCTTGTGTATAGAACTTTTTCTCGGTCCTGGTAGAAGTTCCTTCTTTTAAGTGGCAGGAAGAGAGAGTCTTAATGCCATGTTGGTGTCTGTGTCTTATTCATCTCAGTGTCCCCTAGTAGTGGGCAGAATGGCGTAGAAGCTCCCAACCTGGATGAACACGGACCAGAGCTCCTGACCGCAGATGCACATTATGTAGTTCATGGATGCAGAGTCTTTGTTATTAAATTGTTAAGTCTGTATCCGGCTCATCTCCTACTGGCTTTTCTTCTGTCTTCCACAGTCCCTAGTGCAGGACTCTGGCTGTGGCTCTCCCTCAGTGCTTGTTGATGACTGACTGGCTAACACATGCAGTCTCAAAAGTGAACACTTGGATTTCTCAGTGGTTCTTTACCTGGAAAGTCTGAGATCTGGGAGCCACCAGTGAACCCTGGATTTAACATTAAAATATCTCTCTTCGCAGCAACTTGCTTCAAGCTCCAATAAGTGATGTAGCATTTTTTTTAAGATATCCTGTCCACACCAGGGCATGAAATATACCAGGTGGGGCACATTATTACCACTGACTCCCAAGTTGACAGACAGATTGGGCATGTCTTTGCATTTGTCTTTGGAGAGGTTTATTTACTTCATAGGCAGTCGAGACACTGAGACACACAGGAATCAATATTGTAAGGCGCACAGAGGGATAGCCAGCTGTCAAAGCAACCCTCTGACGGACTGAAGGGAAGACCAGGGGTCGGTTTGATTACTTGTAATTTAGGTTTGTATGGAATTTTATTTCCTTGGTGGCAGCTACTTGTTTAACTTGCTTGTTGATGCCTAGGAGACCTAGGAAGATATAGGGAAGGTCTTTTAAACATCTGCTCCTGCTTCACTTTTTAATCTCTTTTCCAGGTAGTCTCCAGTGAGGGGAGGATTTCCTAATGGGACCTCTTGGGAATCTCTGGAAATAAAGGGAATTTTGAGAAGGATGAAAGACAGATGCTGCTTTTACAGCACAGGATGCTACATTCGCATACAACCTCAACCACGGTGACATTTCAAGCAGTGTTTCAGGGTTCATAGGGAGGAGAATCTTATCCTCATTCTTTATGCACAGTCAGCCATCTATCTGCAGGTTCTACATCCAAGGTTCAACTGACTGCAGTTTTTTTTTTTTTTAAAGAGTATATAACACAATCAAAACAAACTAGTATAAGAGATACAGGACTTCAAAACATTACGAAATCAACAGTAGTTACCATAATGCCTTTTGATGTCTTCAAAATAGCTGCAGATAACTTTGTACATAGTAAAAACCAAACAGAACAGAGTAGAATAGAAACAATAAAAACGAAACAATGAATGTGATAAAGGACTTCAAAACAAGCCACTGGCAAATCCAAAATTGCTACCACAATATATCTTGCTATCCTTGAAATAACTTCTCCTGCCATGGGATTTAGCATAAAAACAAAACAAAAGAGAATAAAACCCAACCCAACAAAACAATGGAAACAACATAGGACCTCAAAACAAGACCATAGGGAATCAACAATGGCTGCAACCCTCAGAAGGAGACCCCCCCCCCCCAGATGTCACACTGTGTACTGATATCCTCTGAATCTATGATCAGACCCACTGGCCCTAGACCTGCAATGTTAGTGAAACACCAGAGCACCACAGGCATCCAATTGCATTTCACCTTCATAGCTATCATCACAGCCTGTGTTTCTCCAGATAAGCCGGTCGCTTGCACAGGGAGTGGGGTTGGGTGGGGTGGGGATGGTGCTTCCTATTTGCCCACCTGCTGGCCGAAAGGGGTGGGATCTGGCTCCTCCCATTCCTGCTGTGGCCCTCACATAGTGCCGGTTCCCAGACTGGGCTTGTTTGCTGCTGTGGCTATTGTTCTCTCTAACCCCCCTGACTGCAGATTTAGCATACTGTATTTGGGAAAAATTACATCTCCAGTGAGCATGCATGGACTATTATTTATTCACTTAAGCAATATAGTGTAACAAATACTTACATACAGTTGACATTGTATTAGGTATTACGAAGTAACCCAGACATGATTTAAAACATACAGAAAGGTGAGTGTAAGCTATAGGAAAATACAATGCTGCTTGCACGAGGTTGTGAGTTCGATTGTTGGTACCAAAAAAAAAAGATACAGAAAAGTGAGTGTAAGTTATATGAAAGTACAGTGCTGCTTTATATAAGGAACCTGAGCACCCACAGATTTTGATATTTGTGGGATCCTGAAACAATTTTTTTTTAAATGGAGTTTTTGTCTCACCCAGATTGGTTAAGTGACTGATGCTTGCTTCTAAGAGAATCTTTCACAGCGTTTCTTGCCATTTTTTAAGGAAATGAGCCTTAGAAGTCACATGTCTCCCAAGGGCTCTGGGACGCCTAATAGTTCCTGAACCGATTAGGCAGAGTTCCTGAGGGTGGGTTGTGAGTGAAATCAGTGGCAAGTGCCTTTCATCTTTCAGTCCTCATGCCTGGCTCAAGGCAGGGCTTTAAGGGATGACTGTGTATGGATGTGCATTAAAGGACTTGGGGCCATGCCTGGCACCTAGTGAAAGCTCCGTAGGTACTAGGTACTCTCCATTCTTCTTAGTGTCCTTTATGTGTCTTCAGTGATTCATGGCAGGCTGCAGACAAGAATGGCCATGACAAGGGGACTTCAGAAGGCCGCAACACACTTCTGGGCCACGGTTTTTGCAGCCCTAGAACCCTGGGACCCTTGTTAGTGGCAGTGAGTAGATTTCTGACTCATTAGCGTGTGCTCCTCCTGGCTTGTTAATTCCCCTTAACTGTTGTGTTCCTTTCTCCATAGGTGCACCTGCCAGGTACTTGCTCCCCTCTAGAGAGAAGGTGGAGAGGCTTGTATCTGAGGTCCTGCCTCTGCCTCATACACTACATTAAGCTCAAGTTTAGGTTTTGGCATTTCAGTGCCCCCTCTTTACCTCATAAAGTTAGCATGGTTGATGAACTGTGAGGCTTACATCATCCAGATGTATGTCATGAAACTTCTTTTTTTTTTTTTTTTGTGGCACCAGGGATCGAACTCACAACCTCATGCCTACCAGGCAGGCGCTTAAGTCGCTGAGCCAAACCCCCAGCCCCAGTTTTTTGAGGCAGGGTTGCACTATGTAGCTCAGACCAGCCTTGTGCTCACGTTGTAGACCAAGCCGGCCTTGAACTCACAACGCTCTGCCTACTGAGTGCTGGGATTAAAGGCATGCGCCACCATGCCCGGCTGTCATGAAACTTCTAAAGAGATATGTAGATAGATTTCACAAACATTGCTCCAATACTAAGCGTCTGCTAGGCACTGAGTTAGACTTGGGGATGGAAAAGTGAAAGGCATCCCCACTGCTGATGTCACTGGCATCCTGCCCTTGCAGCTCTGGCTAATTGGTCCAGGAGCTTATAGACTATCAGGCTTCGCAGACCTGTTAGGAGATGTGTGATTTGTAAGATCCATTTCTTTATAAGATCCATTTTCTTAAAAAAAGGTAAGAACTGCCTTGGAAGAGTCTTTTAGAGTCAAGCATTAGTCATTTAACCAATCAGGCTGATAGAAAAAAAATGTATTTGAGAAAAAAAAGAGAAGCTATAGTTGACAGATATTAAAATGCTGAAAAACTGGTGTGGCCTATTGAATGAGCTGACGAGTTCCTTTGTCATCTTGTTGGCATGGTCTGCATTTGTCCTCCTGGCTTTTCCCTCAGGAACATCATCTGTTTGTTTTTTTTCTTCCAGTATTCAGATGATTACACCCACAGATGGCAGCTTCTAAGTTATTATGCCACTGATTAAAGAATTGTTAAGGCAGATTTATTTCTCTAAATACAAACACATGCACAACTGAGATTTTGATCCAAACTTTGCTAGACACAATAGTGTATTGTTTCTCCCTTCAAAATATATTCCATTATAGACTCGTGTTATAAAACAGCAGTGGCTGGCATTTATATTGTGCTCTGTATCTCCAAAGAAGTCTAAATTTTTGACCACCTTTTTAAAAGGTGTTTAGTCTCTCCAATTTTTTCTTTTCCTTTCTGCCAGCATCATGAACATCCTTAGATGTGATGAGGTACCCAGAGCACTGCATTGCACAGAGAATGCTCAGTTACTGTCTCTTTACTGGCAGCTCTGGAACGTGTAGTCTTGGGTAGTCATGCAAGGTCTTCACCTCACGTTGCTGCACATTTGTTTTGGGGGCAAGTAGAGAACTGGAGGTCATAGTGATCTCTTTACTGTTAACACTGTTGAAGTGTTATTCCAAGAAAATGGAAGTACTGATTTTGATTTCATGCCAACTGCTTCTAGATCATTGTGTTTTAAAAAGTAAGGTACTGTTATTCATGGATAATATTTTATATGAACGATCTACAAGTTAAATGAATTTAATAAGAGTTTGTTCAGGTTTGTTTATACAAAACAAATATAAAAGTTATATTTTACTTATTTATATCACCAACTTTGTAAAATGGCCAAGTTGCCAGTAACTAATTAAATAAAAGAGGCACACATCATATGGAAGAAATTGTAAAAAAAAAAAAGAAATTAAGGATGAATTGAGAGCTATACCATGGTCGTAATAGAATAGCTCAATATTATGTCAGTCCTCCACAAGATGACCTAAAGAGTCAATGCAATCGCAGTGAGAATTATATATAACTGGATTTTTTTGGGGGGGTTATTACACTCTCAAATTTGTATGAGAGTTGAGAAATATAAATATAAATATAAAAATAGTTACAATACTATGGTACTGTCACAAGGAGAAACAAATAGACCAGTGGAAAAAAATAAGAGCTAGAAACAGATCCCCACCCTGGGAAACCTGGATTATGGCAGGAGGGGATTGGGACAAGGAGGAAGGAAGGATTATTCAATAAGCAGTGCTGAGACAACTAGGAAATCATGTTGGAGGTGGGAGGGTAGCAACAAAGCCGGGTTCCTACCTATGCCAAATACTATTCCAGGTAGATGCAAAACTTACATGTGAAAATCAAATTCTAAGCTGTTGAAGAAAGAATATAAGGAGATACTTCTATGACCTTGATATAAGGGATGACTTTTAAAAATAAGTCACGAAAAATGTAATCTGTGTACTGCAAGACTGATAAATTTGACTGTATTAAATCAAGAACATCAAAAGACACCATCATAAAGTTAAAATATATCTGCAAACTCAGGGAAGTTATTTCCAATATATATAAATGAAAAATATTAGTACTCAGAATATCTAAAGGTCTGCTACAAATAAATAAGAAATAACAGATAATTCAGCAGAAAATGGTCAAAAGACAAACAAGCATCTCAGAGAAAAGAAAACAATAGTAGCTAATAAACATATGAAGAATGCCTAACCATCAAAATTTGGAAACTCCAGTGAATAAAATATGTTGTGTGCATGGATGAAAATACCATATTCAAACTCAACATTTTGTAAAACTCATAGGCAGTAACTTTATATGTCTTAGTTTAATTTTATGTATTTAAAAGAAAGAATTTAGGAACTCCAAATTGATTCCATAATGAAGTATCACTTTATAATAGACAAAACAGCAAAAATATGAATTTTATACTGTCAATTGAAAATGTTCATTCAGTTGAAATTCTCATACTCAGATGGAAGAATAACTCAGCACAACTATTACCAAGCAATGGGCATGGAGTTCTATAATTTTGCTCCCAGGCAGAGTCCCTGGTGGAAAGAGAATGAACTTGAAAGTCATCAGGGTTTGGAGCCTTGTTTTGTGGTTTCCTACTTGTGTGACCTTGAGCATATGACTTTCTCAGTTGCCTTATCTGTACAATGAGAAATTGTGGTATATTGGCTAAAAATTCAGGGCGCACCCATTAATATTAATTTGATTGAAGGATAAACTGGTGGATCTAGTTTCTTTCTTCCTTGTTGTTGTCCATATTGCATTTAGTAAGTAGGCAATTAAGCAAGGCTTAAATTCGATTTGCAGAGTCTCTATTAAATGCCTAACTCCTGCTACATACATTTTATTTTGTGCAAACCTCCATACTCCCTACCTGCTCCAAGCTATGATACGTAATATACTTCACAGGTGAGACTCCTTGCCCACTGTTTCTACCACACATTGGCCATCTTCTCTGTTAATAATATCAGCTGTGGTGCCAACTATTAGCTGTAGATATTCTGTGTTCAGAACATGAAAGATTATTACCCTGAAGTACTGTGTTGTTTCTTTTAAAAGTGGACACCTTAAATACTTCCCACAAGTTACAAACCCAGCACTGCCAAATCCACTGTAGCAAAAGGGCTAATGTATGGAGAGGGTTGAGGGACACCCCAATGCAGCAAGCACTCTCAGACATAAATTTTCTCTTTCTGAAATTTTGTATTTTATATTGATGTGTGCGGAAGAGCTCGATTACAGTGGCCTACAAATGCAGGTATATAGTTGCTCTGCTCAGCCATACAGTGAAAAGCCAGAATTAGCCCAGAACAGATACTACTGGTGACATCTGAGTGCCCTGCAAAAAAATGGAAAAAAATAATAAAGAGGTAAGAATTCCAAGTGAATTGCAAACCCCAAGAGCTCTGAAAATTCTGAGAAATTCTTCCACTGAGGTATTCAGGTGGGAATAAATGTTTTCACCATGCAAATATTTTGGGGGTAACATCTTTCTGACTTACGAGAGATATTTTCAGGGAGCTTAAAGAAGGAATTCAGGAGACCTGGGGCTTAGTGCTTGTTTCTGTGCATTTTAGGGTTTTCCTTACAGACAGTATTTTTATCACTCAAAGGATTTAGAAGCTCATCCTTATTACTGCGAAGATTCTTGAAGATGACAAAAAATGTTGGGATCTCAGACCAGTGTGGAGGAGATTGGAAACAAGGCTCCTGTGAATGTCCTTCACCTCTTCCAAGCTGAGGTACTTCCATCTCAGGCCATGCAGGAAGCTATTTCCAGAGTGCACTCTTAGGGTCTCTGTCACTTTCGAAACCTAAGACACAAGCTAGCACACAAACATCAGACCGAAGAGGGTCAGATCTGTCAGTCAGGCCAGTCTGATACTTGGACAGGAGCATTCAGGTATCACTACCAATCCTCTAACCGTTCCTGATTCAACATTTTGGGTTTCTCTTTTGTAAATACCATATCATAAATTCAAATCTTTCTGAACCAGCCAACGTTAGGGTGATTGAGTATCCTGGTTTGCACGGGACACAGAATTTTTAGTGCTAAAGTATGGCTGTCCTGAGCAGAGCAGGCTAGTGGGTCATCCTAGCTGTCATCTACTTCATTATGTCTAGCACAGGTGAATCACAGCTCTGTACACTTGTGTGTGTAGGGGGCTGAAGAGTGGCCCATCAAAAAAGATACAATTACTTGGAACCTCAAAACATGGTTTTATTAGGAATAACAGTCTAAAAACACATGGAATTTATCTATTTACCTAATGTTTAGGTGTATAACACAGTATTGTTAGCTATATTCACGTCTTGTATAGCACATCTGTAGAAATTTTCATCTAGTCAACTGACACTGTATATGCATTGAATCCGAGGTCCCCATTTCCTCCTCCTTCCAGCCTCAGGCAACTACCATTCTACTTTCCACTACAAAGAGTTTGACTGCTTCAATTATCTTGTGTGAGCAGAATCATACAGTATTTGTCCTTCTATCCTTGGCTTATGTCACTGATAATGTGACGCATAATGTCTTCAAGATTCAGTCATGTTGTTGTGCCAGGATTTCCTTCTTTTTAAGGCTGAATATGTTTTTGTTTATCCATTGATCCATTTAGAACATTTAGGTTGTTTCCAGCTTGGCTCTTATGGATTATCCTGCAGTGTACATGGGAGTACAGATATTTGGGATCTTTTCAATTCTACTGGAGAAACACCTAGAACTCAGAAGTAGGACCAAATGGCAGCTCTATGGGAAACAAAATGGGAAGCTCTATGGGAAACAAAAATTAACACTAGACAGAGGCTCCATTTTCTCCACATTCTTGTCAACATTTGCTATTTTCTATTTTGTTTTTGACAGTGGTTGTCCTAGCAAACATTAGATGCTATCTCTTTGTGGTTTTGATTTGCATTTCCCTGGTGATAAATGATGCTGAACATCTTTTTACATATGTAGTAACCATTAGTATGCATTTCTTAGAGAAATGTCTATTCAAATCCTTTGTCAATTTTTAAAAATCGGATTATTTATGTTTTGTTACTGACTGGTAGGAATTCCTTGTATATTCTGGGTATGGACTCCTTCTCAGACATATGCTTCACATGGATATTCTCCCATTCTGTGGTTGCCTTTTAGTTAGTTGTTTCCTTTGCTATGCAGAAGCCTTTTAGTTTGATGTAGTCCCACTTGTCTAATTTTGCTTTTGTTGCCTGTGCTTTTGGTATCATATTCAATAAACCATTGCTTGTATCAGTGTTCTGAAGCTTTATTACTGTGTTTTCTTTTAGGTGTTTTGCAGTTCCAACTCTTATGTTTGTCTTTTAATTCATTTTGACTTGATATTTGCATATGGCATAAGGATGCAATTTCATTGTTTTCTAGTTTTCCCAATACTATTTGTTGAGACTGTTCTTTCTCCCATTGTGTAGTCTTGGCACCTTTCTTGAAGATTATTTCAGTGTGTATGTGTGGGCTTCTGGAATCTCTATTCTACTTCATCAGATTGTGTTTGTTTTTACAGTAGAATATGGTTTTGATTTTGGTAGCTTTGTAAGATGTTTTGAGGTCAGATAGTATGAGAACTCCAACTGTGTTCTTTTCTTAAAATCATTTTAGCTATGTAGAGTCCTTTGGGGTTCCATATGAATTTTAGGATTGTTTTATGCAAAAAAAAATACTGTTGAAATTTTGATAGGGATTTCCATTAATCTGTAGAGCACTCTGGGCAGTATGGGCATTTTAGAAATATAAGTCTTCTAATCCATGAACACAAGATACTAAATTTTTCTATATGATCTTATATGTTGAGGTAATTTCCTTTTACTGTTGGTGTGTTGAGTATTTTTTACCTTGAAATTAAGTCAAAAACACTTTTTGTGTGTATATATTGAGACGATTGTGTCATTTTCATCTTTCATTCTGTTAACATAGTATATAACATCAACTGACTTGTGTGTTTAACCATCGTTGCATCTCACGAGTAAGGCCCCTTCATCATGGTGTATGATCCTTATAATGTACTGTTGAATTTAGCATTCTGGTACTTTGTTAATAATTGTCCTGCATTATTGGCCTGTAAATTTTCTTTTCTTCATGCCTTTGACTGGCTTTGTTATTAGAGTAGTGCTGGCCTCATTAAATGAGTTTGGAAGGGTTCCCTTCTCTTCATTATGTTGAGGAGAGTTTGAGAAGGATTGGCATTAATTCTTCTTTAAATGTTTGCTGCAAGTCTCCGGCGAAGCCATCTGGCCATGAATTTCTCTTTGTTGGGAGGTTAGTGATTACTGACTCGATCTCCTTGCTAGTTATAGATCCCCTCAGATTTTCTGTTTTTTCATGAGTTAGTCTTGATAGTTTGTATTTTTCTAGGAATCTATTCATTTCTTCAGAGTTATCTAGCATACAGTATAATTATTCAGAGAGGTCTCTTATAATTCTATTTTTGTGCATTGTATGTGATGTCTCTCATTTCTGATTTTTTATGTGCATAGTCTCTTTTTACTGAGTTAAGTCAGTTTTATCTGCTCTTTCATTGATTTAAGTTTATCAACTCTATCACCTCTTAGTGACATTGATTTTTCTCTATCATTGTCTATTTCATTTATTCCTACTCTAATCTTTATTATTTTCTATCTTCTGCTAACTTTGGGCTTAGGTGAGGTTTTTTTCTAGTTCCTTTGAGTATAAAGTTGGACTGTTTACATGAAGTCTTAGTTCTTTTTTACCATAGCTATTTACTGCCACAAATTATCCTCCTGGTATTGTCCTTGCTGCATTCCATATGTTGTGGTGTGTTGTCCAAAAGTTTTTTTTGTCTAAAAGTATTCTATTTTTGTCTAAAAGTATTTTATAAATTACCTTGTGATTTCTTCTTTGAACCATTCATTAAGAGCAAGTGTTTTATTTCCACATAGTTGTAGATTTTCCAGTTTTTTTTTTTTTTTGTCTGCTGTTGATTTTTGTTTCTATTCCATTGTGGTAAGAAAAAATACTTGTTATGATTTAAGTCTTAAAATTGCTAAGTCTTACTTGGTGATCTAGCCTGAAGAATGTTTTATATGCAACTGAGAAACATGTGTGTTTTGTGGTTGTTGAGTGGAATGTTTTATAGCTGTCTGGTTGGCTGTTGGTTATAGAGTGTTGTTCAAATCCTAATTCCTTATTGATCTTTGAACTGAGTAGTCTATTATTGAAACTGGGATATTTAAATCTTCTATTGCTTATTGTTATAATGCTATCTCTGTCTTCAGTTCTGTCTATTTGTTTCATATTTTTGGGTTCCTTGAGTTGAGTAAATATATATTTATAATTGTTAAAACTCCCTGGTAAATTGATCCTTCCATCATTATATAGTGTTGTTTCTGATCTCTTGAGACAGTTTTTATCTTAAAGTCTATTTTGTATAAGTATGGCCACAATCTTCTTGTTGAAATTTGCATGGAATAAATATCTTTTTGCATCTTTTTACTTTTACTTTAAATCTAAAAGGAGTCCTTTGTAGACAGCATGTAGTGTAAGGTCTTTACTTGCTTGCTTGCTTGTTTGCTTTCCGCTTAACCTCTGGGTCTTTCAGCTGAGGAATTTAATCCATTTACATTTAACTTCTGACAGGGAAGGACATACTATCACTATTTTGTTAATCATTTTTCTCTTTTCCTTTTTTTGCCTCTCTTTTCCTCTCTTGCTGTCTTCCTTTTTGTTTTGCTTCTGTTTTCTAGTGACATACTTCAATTCTTTTATTCTGTGGCTCTTCTAAGGTAATTCTTTGTGGCTAATATGGGGCTAAAATAAAATATATCATAGTTATAGCAATCTATTTAAAGTTGATAATGACTTTAGTCACATACAAAAATTATACTCTTTTACTTCTCCTCCCAACACTTATGCTATTGATGTCACAAATGATATCATTTTATTTTATCTAAGAGAAAATAGATACAGAAGATAGAAACAAAAATCAAAAAAGACAGACAAACAACAACAACAGATCTGATACGATAACATTGTAGGTTTACACATTGAGGTGGTTGAAGTTTGACAGTAGTTACAATACTGCATTTCGTTACCTTCATAGGGGTTGGGCATATTGACAGATATAGACATGTAAGATTTATCAATTCAGATATATTAACTTTTCTTTTTCAATAGCTATTGTATTTAGCAATACGGTTTTTTTAAACTGTCTTATTTATGCATATTTATAAATTTATGTCTTTTTTCTTTTCCTTCCTTCCTTTCCCCTTAGAATACCTCTTGTTATCACTGAAATAACTACCCATAACATCAGGTCTAATATGATCAAGCAAAATAATTCAGAGTGAAACCAATAAAGCATATGAGAATGGTTGTACATAAGAGAAACAGAAAAGTAGAGAGATCAGCAAACAACAACAACATATCCGATACTGTAAAATTATAGGTTTAGGAATTTAGATGGTTGGAATTTTACAGTGGTTGCAACATTGTATATTGTTACACTTAAGGGGCTATTCAGATTGACAGGTAAAAACATGTAGGATTGATCTGGTCTTATGAATATCAACTGTTATTCTCGTTCTCCTCCAGGGGTCCCAAGAGGGGGGGCCCCCTGGAAGGCAGTTCAGTTGTGTCCTGGTCTGTGCCGGCGCCACTCCCATGATATCATTTTAAACCAGATACCTATTTATATACTTTATATAGTTATTTTTATGCTTTTGTCTTTTACTTTCTATACTAGAATTAAAAATGACTTACATGCTACTGTTAAATATTACAATATTTACAATATTCTGTATTTTTTTATATATTTACCTTTACAACTGAGATTTATGCTTTCATTTTGCCAACTCGTGTCCTTTCATTTGTACCTAAAGGACTCCCTTTAGCATTTTTTGTGAAGTTGATCTCGTGGTGATGAATTTTGTCTGTTTTGGTTTATTCAGGAAAATACTTTTCATTTATTTTTGAAGGAATATTTTTCCTGAAATAGCATTCTTGGTTGGCAGTTTTCTTCTTTTTTAGCACTTTGATAAAGATGCATCATTTTGTTCCCTTTTGTCATGCAAGGGGTCTGCTGAAAAGTCCACCAATAGCTATATGCAGGCTTTCTAGTATGTGACAAGTTTCTTCTCTCTTGGTGCTTTCAAAATTCTCTTGGTCTTTGACTTTAGATAGTTTGATCAGAATGTGTCTCAGTGAGGACTTCTTCAAGTTCAACCTAACTGAAGATAGCTAGGATTCTTGAATCTGGATGTCCAGTTCCTTCTCCAGATTTGAGGTTTCCTGCGTTATTTTTTCAAAACAGTTTCCTTTCTTTTCTTCTGTACTACTTTGAGACTCCTAAAGTGTGTATGTTGGTCCCTTGCTGGTGTTCCATAGTCCCTTAGATGTTTTTCATTCTTTTTCACTCTTTTGACTGGATAATTTGAAATGCCCTGTCTTTGAGTTGATGATTTTTGCTTTTGCCTGGTCAAGTCTACCATTGAACCATGCTAGTCAATATTTCAAATTGGTTATTATATTCTTCAGCTCCAAAATTTGTTTGGTTCTTTTAACTGTTTTTGTCTCTTTTTTGATATTCTGATTTTGTTCATGCACCATTTTCCTGAGCTAATTTGCACCTTCATATTGGTGATTTTGAATTTTTTGTTGGATAATTATTATACTCTATTTTTAAATTACTGTTTTTGTTTTGTTTTGTTTTGTTTTGTTTTGTCTTAGATCAGGTTTAGCTGTGTATCCTACACTGACCTAAAACTCACAGTTCTCCTGCCTCAGCCTCCCATGTGTTGTGCTTACAGGAGGGTACACCACTGTGCCAAACTTATTCCCTATTTCTTTAGAGTCAGATTCTTTTAATTGGGCTGTGCTTCTTTGTTTTTTGTGTATGTGTGTTGGGATTCAGGCACTTGGAAAAAAACAGCTACTTCTAGTTTTTGCAGACTGGTTTCATACAGGTAAAAGCCCCACCAATCAGCCCATCTGGATATTCTGAGGACCTCTCAGATCTTTTCTGTAGAGGTCTCTCTCCCAGACTCCTGAGTGTAAATTCTCAAGTAGAGGGGTTTGCCAGTTTCCCTTTTCAGGAACTCACATTATCTTGTTCTCTCTGGTGTCTGTGTAACTGCAGACCTTCTGAAGCTTCTGCAGATTGCCCAGCTGTTTGATTTCAGGGGCCTCCAGGCTCCTAGAATAAGCCAGGTCTTGCCAGCACTCTGAGACAGGGGATGTAAACCAACCTAACAGACAGCCTCCCTTTCCCCCCCTCCCCCCGGCCCAAGCTAGAACATAGAATGCACTCTTCAATTCTTTTCTTCCCCAGGGAGAGGCTAGAAGCTGAGCTTTCTCTCCCAATTGCACTGCACTGAACTGGAGGGAGGGACTATGGTCAATGGGTAGCATGAATTTTCCTACCAGTTTCCATGCATCTGGTTTGTACTTGGTTGGGTGCTGAGCCTCTTAATTGGTTTCTGGATTCATCACAAAGGAATTATTGTTCATGTATTGTTAGGCTGGGTGCTCTGGGGGTTTACTGGGGCCTCTTATTTTGCCATTTCCAAAAATCATCTCACCAGGAGGTCTTTACAGATGCAGGTAAAGTAAGAATCTTGAGATGACATCATCCTAGATTAGGAGGGGCCTTAATTACAGTGACAAGTGTCATGACAGGGACCGACAAGTGGAAGACACAAAGACTCAGCTTAGAAGATCATGTGAAATGGAAGCAGAGATTGAAGTGATGTGTCTCTAAGCAAGCAAATGCCAAAGGTCGTTGGCAGCCACGAGAAGCTAGAAAAGCATGGGACGTAATCTCCCTTAGAGTCTCCAGAATGACCTGGCCTTTCTGAGACTGGATACATTTCTATTGTTATAAGCCAGTAAATTTGTGGTTGTTATTACAACTCTAGAAAACCAACACAGCATGGGAAGCGATTCGGGGAGTTTTACTGCAATGGGTCAGAGGAGGATGTTAGACCCTTTCCCAGTTGGTAGTCTGACCTCTCTTTGCTCACAGTGAGGCTTCCTGTATCTGAGCACCCATATGAATGTTTTCGGTGTTTCTGTTCAGTGGCATCAAACTGCATTTCTTGGTGCCCCGCTCCTCCCAGGCGATGCCCTAGGGGCTGCACTGTGAGGACAAGGCCTGGCAAAGGCTGAGCCAAGGGCTCCAGACCCACGACCCACCTAACCAAAACAATTGTTTCCATGAGTGATTTCTAAGGGGCTCATGTAGGACTTCAGGGAGGAAAAAAACCCGAACAATCTGAAGTGTGCTGCCACTTAACAAAGAAAATAAAAGAAAACAAACCTCATGAAATCTTTATAGATTTTACTCTTGCTTTTCTTTCTGTTCTGACCCCATTCCCTGGCCCGTCGTTTTCTGTCCTTTTATAGCCAGTGCCTTGTCTGGGGTACAGCAGCTTTTGCACTCGCAGTGATTGAGCCTGGGTCGTGGGGAAGGGTTCAGGTCACAGTATCAGGAAGCAGAGGGGTTTTATCTCCCAGGAAATGAGGCTACCTTCGCACTCATGGATCTCCATAATAGATTCTTGTTTCCTCTCATGACCAATAATCTTGCCAATAATCCTGTCCTAGGCTGGTGCCTTACATTTACTGGTGGCTCTTGGCAAAGCATGGAGGGAAAAAAATGTCAAGAATGGTAAAATTATTAAATATTGGAGGAAGGGAAAAGTGGGCAGGCGGGCAAATTATTTTAAAAGGGTTGGGGAAAAGGGAGGTGGGGTAATAACAAAAGGAAAAACTGTACCTACATTAGAGTGCTGTAATTTTCCCCAAGTAGTGCCATAGAAATCACACTTCACACTCTTCATCATGCATAAATCTGAGGAGAACAATTTACCTGTATTGTTCACTCTGTGCCATCCGCGTCCTCTTTCTTGTGTATCAGTCAGCGGGACTCATTTCATACATTATCCTCTGGTGCTGTGGAGTATTCATTTCTTTGCACTGATTTTGCTGCCAAAATGTCCTCTTTTCAAGTCATGGACATCATTAAGTATACTTTTTATTTTGCACCACTTATCATTTTCAGAGCTCCTTTATTTCATTACTTTGCATTCAAAATTTCAGGCCTAAATCATTAGAGTTGACAAGAAGGCAGGTTCCTGCTTTCTCTGTTTGGCATTAGCAGTTTCGTTGCTGAATCAGAAATGTCTTTTTCTTTCCAGAAGTCCAGGACGGGGATAGGCAGTATGATTATAAATTCTTAATATAACTGTTAGAGGGAAAGATGATTGTAACAGATGTCGATGGGAATCCCCTACTTTCTTTACTCCAGTACCAGTGCCTTTCTTGTATTCTATTTTTCCTCTCCAAAGAAGGGAAACTTCACCTGGCAGGCGTGAAGTTGTGAGTTTGATCCCCAGTACCAAAAAAAAGAAAAACAAACAAACAAACAACAAACAACAAACAAACAAACAAAAAAAGGGAAACTTCTTTCTGGCACTAGTGTTCCCCAATAATTAGTTCTAGCTCCAACTCTGCCAGGGTTTGCTGTTCAGTTGTTAGAAAGTTAGCTTGTCTTTCCATTTTCTCTCCTGTAAGATAGAGGCTCACTGATCTCTTTGGGGAGAGCTGCGATTGGGAAGTACCAGTAACCATCATGAGAGGCAGCTCCATGAGTGCGTGAAGAATGAGCGCACCTCAGAGCAGCTGGACAATAAGCTCGGGGCCCAGGCTCCCCTCTGATTCATACTCTTGAGAACTGGCTGCCTCGCATCATGCCCAAGAGCCAGTTCCCTGTGAGGCCTCTGCCATGCTCATGGGACCTGTGGCTCTCCTGATGGAGATGGGGAGCAATTGAAAACTGTTACCCCTGATCCCACCAATGGAATGGTGCTGGGAAATAAGACATCCATGTGTGTGTGAGAAGAACTCGTAAGTCTCTAGAGTCCCAGAAGGAGAAGAGATCATTTTCATTTTCCCCACCATTCCAGGCCCCCGTGTCATCAGAGGACAGCGCACAATCATGTTGCTCCTTGCATTTGGGGCCAAGGCGCTTAGGGGGTAGTGCTTGATGATTTTATTCCATCTGTGTGAAATGGTGACAGTATAGATCATCAGCAAAAGCTGACCGCTCTTTTCTCCCCAGGTAACCAGTATGTTCTCTTGTCAGACTGTTGCTTCCCAAACCATTAATGACAAGTCTTTAGGCCATCTGTTCTTCATTTCTGCCTCCGTGGAAAGGAGGAAGGCCACCTGCAGGCCCGGTGACGAGGCTCACTGGCTGTGGTGACGTCTGTGAGGGCGTCCAGACTTGGCCTGCACAGCTTCTCTCTCTTTGATTTATTTTTTACTTTCATTTTTATTGTAAAATATGTGTGCAAAAATAAATGTATGTGGTATAAATACAAAGTTTAAAGGACAGTAGTGAAAAGAACACCTGTGTACAGGTTGATTCCTAATCCAAGAATAGAAAATCAGAAATGTTCCAAAATCTGAAGCTTTTTGAGCACTGACATGACCCAAATGAAAAACTCCACACTGTGAAACTTTAATGCATGAAATTATGAAAAATATCGTGTAAAAATACAAATTACCCTCAGGCTATGTGTGTAAGGTGTATATAAAATACAAATGAATTTTGTGTTTAGACTTAGGTTCCAACCCCAAGATATCTCATTACATATGTATATGCAAATATTCCAAAATCTGAAAAAAAATCCAAATTCCAAAGCATACATTTCAAATAAGGAATATTTAACCTGTACTACTCATAAAGCTTAATAAATGGAATATTATAGTATTTTGAAGTTCCATATACTCCTTCATTGTACCTTCCCCCTCTACTCCATCAGAAGTAACCTCTGAACTGAACTTGGTGTTAATCAATCCCTTGATATTGATAGCTTTTAAAATATTAAATATTTAAAGAACATGTTGCTCAGTTGTGCATACTTTCAACCTTTACTTAAATGGTGTACAGTATATATTTCTCTATAGTTTGTTCAATTTCTAAGCATGTACATCCTTTTAATTTTTTTTTATTAGTTTAGCTGTATATTTTTAAAGTTGGGGTTCATGTTCTTTATACTTTTATCTCTGGATAAATTAAATTAAATTTAATTTAATTTCTATTTTTATTTTTTGTGGCACCAGGGATCAAACTCACAACCTCGCGCCTGCCAGACAGGCACTTAAGCCGCTGAACCTAACTCCCGGCCCTAGTTTTTTGAGGCAGGGTCGCACTCTGTAGCTCAGGCTGGCCTTGTGCTCGCGTTGTAGCCCAAGCTGGCCTCGAACTCACAACGCTCTTCCTACCTCAGCCTCCCGATTGCTGGGATTAAAGGCATGCTATGGGTAAATTTTAAATCCTGGGTTTAAAGGAACTTCCTCCAGAAAGGAGTTGGGTGTTATTTCTCCAGGTATTTAGGGTTGTACCAGCCCAGGGCGTTTTATTTTTTGAATATACGAGTGGTGTCACAGCTGAGTTCAAACCCAGACTTACACAGGACTTCCCTGGTCCCATCCAGTCCACACAGAGCCAGGTCTGACAGCGGACAGAGCTCTGTGGCTCACTTCTGTGAGTAGGTTTTCGTTGGACCTCACCCACTGAGGATGGTGACTTTCAGAGAATCCTTCTTTTTTTGGTGGAATTCTTTGGTTTAGATTCTTATGCTTGTAAAAATTTAAGCCAGATGGTTTGGTAACAGCAGTAGGACAGCAAACTGGATATTGGTCATCTGTTACCCTTTTAGTGCTGTGTGACAAGTTACGACAAACCTTAGCATCTTTAATATCTGTCATTTATAAGTTGCTTCTATGTCCAGCGGTCACCTGGCACCTGCTGGTCCAGGCTGTGCTCTGCTCTGCTTGGCACTCAGCTGTGGGCTGGGTTCAGCCCGCTCCTCTTGTCGCCCATCCTCCTTGAACCTGTAGATGATGGTGCCCAAGGCAGGGCAGGGGCAGCAGTTCAAGTAGTTCCGAGTGTGACATGCAGTGTGTCTTAGGGTGCAGACCTTGCACACTGTGTGTCTGCCCCGGTTCCATAAACCAGGGGAACTCACCTGGCCCCTAGCACTGTGAGGGACGCACTGTGCCTCAGTGGCAGGAATGGCAAAGTTATGTGGCAGAAGGCGCACACCCTGGTAAAGCCTTTGGAACAGTCACTCAGTTTGTCACAAAGACGCTGCTCTCCTTTGTCTGCATTGGCCAGCATCACAGAGGTGTGCTCACCGTGCATTCTCAATATTTGACATTTCCGAAGGTTTGATTTATTATTTAAGCATGTGTATTTCTGCCCCTGAGACTCCTCGGGTGGGATATTGCAGATCAGATATTTCCTAAAAACAAAGACAATCAAAAGAGCCTTAACTCACTTGGACCACTTCCGACCTATTCCTCCTGTTGCTTCCCCAGCTTTCTGTAGCCTCAGAGTCTGCTCCTGGGAGCAGGAGTTCATGAGGAAGCCTCTTACAACTTGTTTACTGAAGACCAGGAAGTCACCCCATCTGTGGAGTATTTGTGATTTCCTAGACTGGGCGAGTAAGAGAAAATAAAACAAAGCTCAAACTCATACTTTTTTTTTACTTTGTATCGGGGATCAAACTCATGAGCTGGTGCTTGCCAGGTAGGCTATTGTGCCATTGAGCTAAATCCCCAGCCTTAACTCTTACATTTTGGATATGGATTCTTAAATCACTGGTGAGCTGTATCCTAATTGTGCAGAAAATTACAGGGATAGAAATTTTGTCTATTTTTAAGATATCTAGACATTCAGCACATTTATGAAAAATATATTTGGAATAGTTATCATAATTACAGATTCTTCCTTTCAAGGAAGGAGTTGGTAAAAGGTTAAGTAGCAAACTTTCCCAAAACATTAAGAATTCTGTTCAATTAAAAATTCTTGGCTCACGAGACTGTAATCCCAGCACTCGGGAGGGAGACTGAGGCAGGAGGATCACTGCGAATTCAAGGCCAGCCTGAACTACATAGTGAAACCCTGTCTCAGAAAGAAAAAAAGAATAATTCTTATTTTCTTACAACTTTTCAGAAATCTGTTTATCACACATAACAGGAAAAATCTTCATGAGTGGTTCATTTTGGACACTTAGGTTTGTTTTTTTTTTTTGGCACCGGGGATTAAACTCACAACCTTGCACCTGCCAGACAGGTGCTTAAGCCATTGAGCCAAACTCCCAGCCCTAGTTTTCTGAGGCAGGGTCGCACTATGTAGCTCAGGCCAGCCTTGCGCTCACATTGTATAGCCCAAGCGGGCCTCGAACTCACAACCCTAAACCTACCTCAGCCTCCCGAGTGCTGGGATTAAAGGCGTGCACCACCACGCCTGGCTTTTTTTGGGCACTTGTTAATTCTCATTTACTTTAAGTTGTTAGATTTTCATATTAAATAGAATTTAAATGTCTTTGGATTGGCCTGTATTTGCATGTTAATTTACTTATCTCTAGTTTTTTACATTTTTCTTTTTTCCAAATTATTGGCATTTGGCCCTGTTTTCAAGGCTGATTAAGCTATTATAACATGCTTTATAATGGGCTGATACTTGCTTTAGTACATTACAGTGATGATGATACTGTTGTTAAGAACCTTTGGTCTGAGGATGTCAGAGTCCCTTCTTTCCTCTGAAAGCCTCCCCCAGGGAGGACAAAGAATTCACAAAATCAGTGTTAACTGGGATTTCATTGCACAGTGGCTACTCTTTTCCACCTCCTAATCTTTATTTTCTCTGCCACCTTCTGGATTTTGATAATTATCTTTTTAGTGCCTCAATTATAGTATTACAGGCTTTAAAAAAATGAATGAATGAACAAAGAAGGAAACCGCTAGCAAATCCACCAATAAAGTCAATTTCCATGTCCCAAATTATTTTCTTTCACTGTACCATCCTTCTATCACACTCTATTTTAGTAGTGAACATTCTTTCCGGGAAGAACTTTTGTATTTTCTAGGATTCCATCTGCTCTCACTACTTATCTCCCCACCTGAAGCCATAATGTTCCATTCCAAGCATCGTAATCATTTTCACAGCAACTAAATGTGATTTCACACACAGCAGCTTATGACTTCTGGGGAGAGCTAGCAGTGTAAAATGATTAACCCCTTAGGACAGGGACCCCGTTTC
>RJWM01004802.1:0-26832 GCA_004363535.1 Dasyprocta punctata
AGGGATTTTACAGAAAAACAGAAACCTTAGCGAATCAAGGGGGGGCAATGGTTAAGGGGGGTTTCTAGTCTAAGACGACGCATACAAAACAGCAAAATGGCGCTTTAGTCAAATCACAGGCTACAGGTTATAACATTGATGAGAAAGCAAAGCAAGGAATAGAGTACAGAATCTGTGTGAAGTCAACGAAAGACTTTCATTTTGTAAGAATAGCTTGAAAGTAGTCAAAGTGTTATCTATTCCTGATGATAGAGTTTGCCAGTAGCTGGCAATTTGTAGAGGCAGGTTAACCAACAAGCAGCAGGTTTGTTCAAATTGAAACCCACGTCATGAAGGTTTCCAGTTAGATGGACTCATCAGGCCCAAGGAGGGCTGCCTGCATCCTAGGGAACTTAGAAAGTGCTTCGGGTGTTTCTGATGACCTAGCTGGTTCCTGAGCTCCACATCACAGCCTTTAAAAGGAAAAAGGAAAACAAATTTCAGGGAAATCAGCAGGATGATCAGAAAACTTCTCAACTAGTGAGGAGTGTTTATTCACTTCCACCCATAACTCCACGGAGAATAAAAGACAAAACTTTCACACTAGGTTGGTGGAAAGAAATAAAAAATGAAGTAAAGCACTGTCTAACAAAGCGCTGGTAAAACCCCAAAATTCATGAAGTCTGTCTGTTAAGATTAAAGAAATAAAAAACGTTATAATATGCCACATTGATTTTTGTTTTCTATTTTTCCCTGAATACAGTGCTTGACAACATTGCGATCATATATACTGAATGATGGGGTCTTGGGAACTTGGCACTCAAGCCCTTCATTCCAAATGAGAGAAAAAGGCAGGGATGGGGTAGAGACTCATGTGAAGGAACAGATGCAGGGTCAGACCCCAGGACCCCTGTTTCTGACCCAACTGTTCTTTCTTCTGTGTCTAGCTCTTTTCCAGATATATGGAATATTCTTTATCAGTAGAACTGGCTTAATATCCACTATATTTGTAATTGTTTTCTATTTGGTGCCCTTGTTCTTTTTGTCTTCCTCTCTTCTGCTTTCTCTGGTTGATTTGAGAATTTTATAAAATCCCATTTTCTCTTCTATCTTAACATATCAATTATACGCCTCTACATTTCTAAGTGCTTGTTCTAGAATTTACAATATACATTTACGGCAAATCCAAGCTAACTTACAAATAGTAATTCTCCAGTTTCACAGGTGTTGCAGATACCTCACAAAAGAATATTTCCTATTTCTCTTTCCCATCTCTGTCAACATTGCTGGCATTCATTTCACTCATCAGTAAGTTGTAACTTTCCATTACATTGTTGCTATTATTATTTTGAACCAACTGTTATCTGCTGTATCAACTCAGAGTAAGAAAAATTTAAAAATTGAACTTACTTTTAATTTTTCCCTTTCAAAATACTCTTCTCTTTTTATGAAGATCCAAATTTCTGGCCTATGTTATTTCTCTTCTTCCTGAAGAATTTTTTAAATATATTTTTTTTGTAAGGCAGGCCTATTGGCAAGCTCTTCTCTCAAGCTTTGTTTGGCTGAGAAAGTTTTTGTCCTTCACTCTGAAAGGGTAATTTTACTGTACACAGACTTACAGATTAGTAATTTTTTCTTTTCTTTCCACTCTGAGCCTTTCTGTGATCATCAGTTGCATTTAGTATTCCTACCTGTACGCTCCTGAGCAGGCTTCTTCTGTTCCCGTCAGCTGTTCTTCTCTGTGTCCTGCTGCCTTTCCAGTTTTGGGGTGTTAACTTTCCCTGTGACGTTAGTTCTCTGATGGGTCTAAACATAACTGTTACATTTATATTTATCCAGCTTTTTTCTTTTTGTGTAAGGTGGGAGTGACAACTTTCAGGTTCCTTAACAGGTCAGACCAGAAATCTGAAAATTCTTTAGTTTGCCCACGAAATTAGCCATATCTACTAAATAACTTATTGATTAATTTACTTGATAATGGTGTTCGCTTTCATTCTTAGTCCTTGTCACTTGAAATGGTCTTCTTAAGAAATAATCAATTGAAGTTTCCCATAACTAAAGTCTCCACGGTTTCATGATCACTGTTTGAGGCACAGATTCCTACTGCAAACTCAATCATTCATCTTCACTTGAATTTCCTACTTTTTTACTGGATGAAAGGACAGATGAGGGAAAGTATGCGCTTCCCAGTCTCTCAGGCAGCAAAGAGTGGTCTTGTAACTGAACTTTGGTCAATGGTACCTAGGTGAGATGGGCTGCATTCAGGTCATGATTCTTCACCCACCCCCCAGCTCTCTCTACTCCAGCCTTCTATTTGAATACAGCTGAAGTCCCTTCCTCCATTTCATGTTTTCTCTCCATCCCTGGATGCTTGGTAAGTCTGGCCCATTATCTTCTCTTACCTGGACCTCCACAGTTGTCTTCTATTCTTAATAGGTAAAGCTCAATGCCCACATATGTTTCTAAATGGGGCAAAGAGAAAGAAGCAAGTCAAATCTACATAGCTGGATTCCCTGAGAGATATTATATTGACTTCATATGCTACAATGGATTTCTTTCTTGTCTCATTTTCTTTGTGCTTTTTCTTGCCAGGTTACTATTTTGTGTTCTCTGAGGACCACCCATTTTCTCTTGCTTGGGGAGCTGGTAAAATGCATTTTGCTGAGTTTATCTCAGATCACTAGCATGAGGCCTAAGATTTGCAATTCTTCTGGATAAATTTTGGATGTATGGCTTGTTTAAGTGTTCCCCCAAAGTGAGCCGGGTGTGGTGGCGCATGCCTTTAATCCCAGCACTTGGGAGGCTGAGGTAGGAGGAGTGTTGTGAGTTTGAGGCCGGCTTGGGCTACAATGTGAGCACAAGGCTGGCCTGAGCTACATAGTATGACCCTGCCTCAAAAAACTAGGGCCAGGAGATTGATTCAGTGGCTTAAGCACCTGCCTGGCAGGCACGAGGTTGTGAGTTTGATCCCCAGGGCCGTTAAAAAAAAAAAAAAAAAGTGTTCCCCCAAAACCTCATACAGTCATGGAGACAACTGAATCCAGGATTTGTGATTGGTTCACTGTCTAGTGCTGGGATTGGTGGTGTGAGTGCTGTACCTGCCCAGGGGCAGGTAACTGGCATACAATGTAAGGGAGGGAATGAGGTGTGCTTTTCCCCTTTTTTTGCCCTGTTCATGCTTGTCGCTTGAGGTCGCCATGAAGAGTTGCCCTTTAGCCCCACCATCCTGTCTTAGAGCCAGCTGAGTGTGAACTGAAACCTCCAAGAACTGTCAGCTAAATAAACCTTTCCTTCTTTAGTTTTGAGGCTTGGGTATTTTTGTCCCAGCAATGAGAGGAAAGTAACCAAGACAGCATCTGAACAGAAATATGGAAAATAAAAATATGAATGAATCATCACTCCCATCTTCTAGGAGTTCACAAATTCAACCCTACAAAGAAGAAAAGATACACATATTGACAGTATGTGAGGTAGGGGGAATATGGTAAGTTTCATTAAAAAAGTTCTAAGGAAATAAAAATGTAGGTGCTTCTATAATAGATCATCTGTATCCATGCAATCCACATGTGTGGATTTGACAGAATGTGAATCAAAAATTTTCAAAAAATAGCATCTGTACTGAACATGTACAGACTTTGTTTTTCATCATTATTCTTTAGATAATATAGTATGGTTGCCAGTTGTGGTGGCAATGCCTGCAATCCCAGCACTTGGAAGGCTGAGCCAGGAGGATCACTATGAATTTGAATCCGGCCTAGGCTACACAGTGAGTTCAAGGTCAGTTGCACTACATAGTGAGACCCTGTCTCAAAATAAATAAATAAACAAATAATCAATATAACAACTATTTATATAGCATGTTCATCTGTACTAGATAAGTATATTGAGGATGATTCATAGTATGTCAGAGGATATAACATGCAAATATTATGCCATTTAAAAATTTTATTTGTTTATTTATGCCATTTTAAATAAGGGAATTGAGCCAGGCATAGTGGTGCATACCTGTAATCCCAGCACTTGGGAGGTTGAGGCAAGATAATTGCCATGAGTTCAAGGTCATTCAGGGCTACATAAGTGAATTCAAGACCAGCTGCACTGCACAGTGGGGTTCTGTCTCAAATATAAATAAATAAATAATGGAATTGAGCATTTATAGATTTTTGGTACTTTCAATGGGTTCTGGAAGAAAACCCTTAAAAATTGAGAGAGTATTTATAACTCTGACTCTAAATCAACAGCAATCAGGTCAGTTTTTTAAAAGGTAATTTCAGTAACAATAATTTCTTCTTTCTCCTCCTCCCCCTCCCTTTCTTCTTCCCCCTTCCTCTTCCCCTTTCCCTTCCCTCTTCCCCTCTTCCTTCTGGGAGCCAGTGTCTTCCCGTTCTGAGCTCCAGGAATCTATAAGTTTGGATGAAAGAACTAGAAGCTAGGATATAAAATATTGTAGCAAATGATCACTTGGAGCTAAATAAAAACTGGAAATCACTTATGTTAATCAGAAGCATGGTTCCATATAGAAGGTAGACGTTAAAAGCTAGGTCAGGGTTAAAGGTCATGGGCCACAAAATGCAGGGTTCAAGGTCCAAGGCTAGATGAATCCTAGTTTCCAGGTCTCTATGAGGCTAGCGCTATTAGCAACACTAAGTAACAAAAGTGTTTTTGATGAGAAGGTGACAGCAGTCAAACTGTGTTGATTGTGGCAGTGGCTGAGGCTGCTGGGAGAGAAGGATACCATTAGGCAATAGCTTTGGCATAGAAGTGGGGCTTGGCCAGAGTAAGTTGCTCAGGAAAGTGCAGCTTTTAAAAAGGAATGGAAAGGATAAATCACCACTGCGGGAGAGAGGACTCACTGGAAGCTCCAGGAGCGAGAGTTATGAAATACTGACACATACACACTGTGTGGACATACTGAGAAAGGAAAATGACACCAAGCCAGTGTTTCTACCGTGTGTCCTCTGCATTCCATGCTGAGCACCCGAGAGGGCTGCACAGTTTGTTAGGTGAGAAGCAGAAGAGAACAGGCCAGGTCAGGAGAGCATTTGTTCATGCTATGGGACATCCATATGCCCTTGTTCTCTGCAGTACTGGCTTCTTCTGAAGAATAGTTCCTTCCCTGATCCTATCTTGGTAGGAGTACTCAGTACAGCAAGCCAAGAGGCCCAAATTTGGCTAATGCCTTCTCTGGCTGTCACAGCCATCCAGGGCAGTCTCCTAAGGACAGATGATGGTGGGGCCAATTCCTTTCTCTGTCAGAGTCAAGGACAGAGGTATCATGTTGCCTCTAGGCCCATTGACTTAGGTTGCTTCCTCTCTGACACTATGTTCTCCATCCTTACACTATGCCAGTCACACAGGCCTTTGTTGATTTTACAAGTGTGATTCATGCTCTTTCTTTTATCATGATTCCATATTTCTAAGACAACCCACATTTTCAAACATTTTAAAATATAATCGGAGACCAAAAATGCAGTGCAAGACATGAGAAAAATCAATAAATTCCAAAAATTTGTATATAAGGAAAAGTAAACTAAAGAAGGAAAGAAATAGGTTGTATCATTTCTAATCAGTTGCTGAATAGACAAATAATTGATGTGGCTGTTGTTTATTCACCAAGATGTTAAGCAAACATGTGTTACTTGCTATCTGCTAAATGCCAAAGCCTGAAGATTAAAAGAAAACTATGGCCTCATTGGTACATTTAGGGGACCATAACATTTGGCAGAGAGTTATATCAGTTATTAAATGTAACAAGTAAATACAAAGCATTTTAGTTCAGTATTTTAGAATCATCAACTGATTTACACCAAAAAACAAAAACAAAAACCCAGAACAACAAACAACAACAACAACAAAAAACCCAACCAGAAATGACTAAAACAAACAGAACTCTAGGCTCTTCTCATTCATAGGGAAAAGAGGGTGGGGTAACCTCTACTTCAACCATTTCAGAAAAGGCCTTTTTGAGCCCCGCCCAGAGATAAAACCTGCAGTCTGTGGCCGCAATGGGAGAGAATCACTTGCATTCTTGTGAGAGGTGGTAGAAAGGGGCTTCTTATTAAGCTTCCATTGAGCATTTATTTTAGTCCTGCCCTCACCCCTTTTTCCGTAAGCCCTGATACCATTCACTCCATATCCCTGGACAGCTTCCTGCTGGCTTTCATTAGATTTCTGCTTTGCTTTATGGATGAATCAGTCACCACTAATCCCTTAGCTTTCCAGTGTGCAGATTATTCTTGCTTGTACTTCCTCCTCCACTGCCTGTGTCCTCAAAGACCATGCCATGTTCTCCTTTCTTTCTTTTCCTTTTTCTTTTTTCTCTTTCTCTATTACATTGGACTCTATTACCATTTTTGAGACATTTCAGATAGTAATAAAGGAAAAAACTATATATTGAAGTAACTATAGCACTCATACTGTTTAGAGTTCTCTGGAAGAACAGAATCAATAAAAAATATATGTATAATTATGCCAGGAGATTTATCAGGTAGACTTATAGGATCAGAGGCAGCAGAGTGCACAATGTCCATCTCCATGCTGGAGAGCGGGAGGACATGATAGCTGCTCAGCTCAAGAATAGGAAAGCCTCTGAACAAGAGGAATCAAGGATGCAGCACCAGTGCAAGGTCAAAGGCCTGAAAGCCAACTGAAGGGTCACTGGTGTGAGTCTTCGAGCACAAAGCTCGAAGAAATTGGAGACTGATGTCTAAGAGCAATGGTAGCAAAAGACACACCTGTTCAAGCAGACTGGAGCTTTCCAACACCGGCCATCGACATCCTTCTTTCCCTTTTATTCTATCCAAGCTGTGAGCCTATTGATTGGCGCTGCTGACAACCAGAGTGGGTCATTCTTCCTCAGGTGCTGGCCCACAAACCAGCCTTTTCTGAAACATTCCACAGACAAAACTGAAACTGTGCTTTACTAATCAACTAAGCATTTCCTATCACAGTAAATGGTCACACCACTTAAATTCCTTTCTACCTTTCCAAACAATGTTACGCTCCAAACTGAAGGAGAAATTCAAGTAATGAGTCCACTGTGAAACCTTGTTTGAATTTTTGTGTTTTGGGGTGTTTTGTTTGTTTTGAGATACTGTCTCACTCTTGTCCAGGCTAGCTTTGAGCTCCTGGGCTCAGGCAATCCCCCTACCTCAATTTTTCACATAGCTGGTACTATAGGTATGTGCTGCTATACCCAGAAGCCCTCCTCTTCTAAGTAGCAAAAGTGTTGAAATATTTTCCTTTGAAGAATCTTATTTAGCCCATGAGAAAAGCCTGAAAGACCTTATCAGTGAGGGATCCCTGATGAAGCCTCCCCGCAGATTGTTGCACAGCAAGACCATGCACAGAGCCACCAATTAGCCTGTTAGTGGCCTCATTTGATGGATGAACAGCCCAAATCATCAGACTTTCGAGGAAAGCATCCAGTGCTGAAGTCAGACACCGTAATAGAAAGCCACATAGAGGAAATAGGCACAATACAGGAAAACTTCAAGGAATAAAAGCACTAGAATTTACATCCCTAGAGAGAGGAAACACCAATATAATAGAGGGAGCATACTAAAGGGAAAAAAGCTTTTGAAAAAAATTCTATAATCACCTAAATGCCAAACTTAATAGAAAAGCCAGAAGGTAAAATTGTTCAAAAGACTCTCGGAATCTAAACCAAAATACGGATAAAAAAATAAAAGAATAAAAATCCACTTGGAGTACAGGTAAACATTTAATAGGACCAAGAATCCCCACCTGAATAAAGAATGAGCAAGATCTGCAGCAAGGTGTGGTTTTAAAACTCAGGTTAAGCAATGATCCCGAGAGCTCTGGAGGGGAAAAGCTCAGCAACAGACAGAATTAGAAATCGGAGTTTCATCAAAGTACTCAAACTCAGTCCCAGACTTTAGAGACACTCTGTGGACAAATCATTTTCCATCCAATGTTCTTTAACTTGGCCAAACAATCTAACAAGGTGGAAGAGTCCCAAAGTTTCATTTTTCACATACCATTCACGGAAAGGTCATGGAGATAGTGTTCGTACAAAAAAATGAAAGACAGTGGATTCAGGAAAGAAAGAATCTAACACGGGAGGAAAAAACTCCCCAATTATTGTGATGGGCCCAGAAAAACCAGCCCAGACTTGGAGCAAGAAGGCAGTGCTCCAGATCAACACAAAAGAGATAAAGTAGGCAGGATATCTGATGAGACTGTGCACATTGAGAAGAGGGAGATGTTCATGGGAGAGAGTTTAGAGATGGGATTTATAATAGTAAGTTAAACAATTGGAAAGAAAATGGCATTCATTCACTGTGGGGGTAATGGTTCAGAAAAAAAATCATAGTTTAACAGACAAGTAGTGTTTACACAGGTACAGTCAGATGACCAAATATTTATAACAGTGTTGAGATTATGATGGCTGGGGTGTGTGTGAGAGCGGGTAGGTGCTTGGGAGTGTGCATATGTGGTCTTAGTTGCTTTTTCTTGTAGCTGGAACAAAATACCTGACACCCAAAGTTAAAGGAAGAAAGGTTTATTTCAGCTTACAGTTTGTAGCGATTTCAGTCCGTAGTTGACTGGCTTCCAAGGCAAGATAGCATGGCAGAGGAGCATCACAGAAGAGAAACAGTTCATGGCAGGCAGAAGAGAGCAAAAGCAGCAAGCAAGTAACTAGCGACAAGCAACCAACACAGCAGGTCTTTCTGTCCCTTACATTTTATCCAGGCTACGTTTAGGGCAGGTAGCACTCACACCCTTAAGCCTAGCAAGGTGATTCAGTCCCAGCATCTCATCCCCGATCCCAGAAGCACACATACCAGATCCAGACACCTTTGAAGAGCTTCATCGATGACTGTGTGGTCATGGTGGGGACATCTAGATACAAGTCAATACATGTGCATGTGGTTGTGAGCCACAGCCAGCAATAATTAGCCAAAACCCCATTATTCAAGACAAAAGTCAATGGATAATGTCTAAAACAAAAAGACCAAGAGGAAGCATTGTAAGCATTTATTTAGAGGCAAAAAAGGTAAATTTATCCTTATCTTTCTGTCCTTAAAAAACAGCTAGTAAATGTTGAAAGCAGTTGTCTCTGAGAAGTAGAAAGGGGCGACGGGGGCTGGGAAACCCATCCTAACTTTTTACACCTGCATCGACAGCAGTAGATAAGCTAAAATTCTTGGATTATGTGATACCATTTTCATTCCTAACTATGTGAACTCCTTTGGAAATTATTTATTATCAAAACAAGCATTTGTCATAGTAAGCACAGAACAAATGTGCATATGCGACTCTAGAGCAAAATTTAAATTAATAAGAAAAATAAATTTAATTTTGTGTTGGCATGAAAGATCAATCAGAGGGAGGTTGAGAAGACTTTGAATTTTGTGCTTGTTGATAGTCCTTACATAACCGAAGCAGGCATTGCCACCATCTCGGGTAACAAATGTCTTGATGTTGGTTCAGAAATGGCCTAGAGTCCATGTTCAAAATAATAAAGAGCAGTTTCTGAATGCTTACTATGTTCTAGGCACTGTGTTAAAGTGTTCTTATGCAGATTATTTTAGATAACCCCTACCAAACCCTATATAAATTATGTATAATTAGTATAGAAATAGAACATTTATCTTCTGATTCCAGAAATGGATACAATGGGAAAAGAAGTTATTTGCCCAATGTAGCCAAATGGTGTTTACCCCAGTTCTGCTTGGCTTTGAGTGTCTGGGTTTTTGATATGGTTCTCAGGCTGCTGTCCTGCCAGGCAGGTGTCTATGTAGCTGTTGCCTTGCTCCCAGCCCTGGTCCTCTGTGTACCTGTCTTGGTTACTTTTCTCTCATTGTTGAGACAAAATACCTGACACCCAAAGTGAAGCAAGGAAAAGTTTTTTTTGGAGGTTTCAGGCCATACTCAGCTGGTTCTAAGGCAAGATGGCATGACTGAGGGGCAGCCGTTCATGGCGGCTGTGAGTGACAGGAATGATACAGCAACGCGGGGAAAAGCACACCTCCTTGCCTCTCTTACATAGTATGCCAGTTACACAACCTTGGGTGGGTGCAGCACTCACACCACCAATCCCAGTGCTAGACAACGAACCAATCACAAATGCTAGACTCAGCCGCCTCCATGACTGCATGAGGCTTTGGGGGGACATTTAACAAACCACAACAGTGCCCATCTCTTCTCTTCTTGTATCTATCTCCCTCTGCCCTTCCCATGATTCCTTTTCCTGTCCTCCCATTCTCTTTAATGTTTTGTATGGCTTTGCTCTGTTGAGCCTGCAGATGGTCAGGCATGGTGGTGTAGTCACCTGATAGCCTGGGCCCGACAAAATCGGTCAAGATCATTGTGGTGGCATGTACTTGTAATCCCGGCACTCAAGAGGCTGAGGCAGAAGGCTTGTGGGTTCAAGGCCAGCCTGGGCTACATAGTGAGACCATGTCTCCCAAAAGCAAGGAAAATAGTGAGTCAAACTCAGTCAGATGCTAACTTCAACAAGAGCATAGCCACATCTTTTGGGACTCTTTAGGACATTCAAATGACCAACTGGTTTTTGCTTCATCTACAGTTCTTGGTGGAATTTTTTAAAATATTGCAAGTCAGATTGTTCTGCTTACACTGCTCTCTGGTGAAAACACCAGTTTCATCAGCTGGAGTCAGCTTGGTCCTTGTTAAGAATGCTAAGAACTGAGAACTAGGGATGTAGCTTGGTGGCAGAGCACTTGCCTAGCATGCACAAGGGCCTGAGTTCCATTTCCAGTACCACAAGGAAAACGAAAAGCAAAACAAAAAGAATGGTAACAATTATTAACATGATCCCCTAGGGTGATGAGGATAGTTATATTTATTTTACTTTCCTTGCACATGGAGGGAACTGTCAGCTCAACTATTATGCATTTTGTTTTGAACAGTTTTACCAAATTAAATGTCATCTTTGTTTTAAATCATGCATCTTTTTAAAGTGTAGAACTTGAAAAATTTTTTTCCCTTGGTGTGCATTGTTCTATTTTCTAGAGCAATTTTTAAATGAGTTGTGTTATGTCTTCACATATATGTTTCTGGCTCAGGAAAATATGCAAGCAGAAGCATCTAGAAATGGATAGAAAATTGGATTCAGTACTCACTAGGTTTCCTTCTGTTTCTGAGATCCTATAATCCTTATGGCATAAAAACTTCATTAAGTTGAAACCTGGTAATTTGTAATTTGTAATAATCATACGAGTCTCAAGTTGTAGCATACTATTGAGCTAATAAAAAGACTTAGTACGCAAATGGTGCAGAAGAGCAAATTGAGGTCAAACATAGATGCATCATATAAATAATTTGTGTGATAATTAAAATAATTCTAAGAAATAGTTTCCAAGGGATGTTTTTCTACTTAACAACCTTGTATTAGCATAATTTTGGTACTAAATGTGCTTGACTTTTCACTAATTCCATTGGCCCTTTCTCCAATTAGCCTAAATTGATATGGTTTTACCCCATGCAAGCTTCTTAACTATACACACAGAAAGATGATTTTAATGAGGTTCCTTTTAATCAAGAAAACACAGACAGGTCACTAAGGATGGAGATTTTGATTTCTTAGTTGACTGTTTTAAATCTTATTCTCTCCAGAGATCAGCATCTATAATTTCACTTGCTGTGTTGATTATCTCCCTAAAAACTAAAATTCTTTTGAACCACAAAGAACTTGGCTGATGGGAATGAAGTGATGGAAACATTGGACAAAAATGACATCTTATCTTAGAATTTGTGGTAGCAGTGGAAGTGAGTTCCTTCCTGTGTCAACAAGGGACACATATCTTAGTGAAAATCCTAGACAGAGAGACTACGTAGTTCTATTTTGACTACAAATTTGATGCATGCCAATGATACGATGAGTCTGAGTAGAAAACTGATATTATTGTTAGTTTTATTGTGTATTTCACAGAAACAACAATTATCCTGTGAACCCTGAGGTTTCTTGCTTAGGTCAGACCATATCTTGGATTTTATGCTTATGTCCTGGTACTATATATATATTTAAGAGAGAGAGAGAGAGAGAGTTATACAAGTAATAATAGGTCGAGATGGAAGTTAAAAAAAAAAACCTTGGAAAGCATGCTTCATGAGGAATAATGGAAAGGAAATGGGCCTAATTTCTGTACTGGGCAGGGTTGTAGGAAAATATGATTATTTTTGAATATTTAGAAAAAAAGGAAGAGAATGATTCCATTTTACTATATGGCAGTTTGTATCTGGTCTTTCTACATTTATTTTCTTTGTCTTCCCTTTCATCCAAGCCCAATTCCAGTGAATGTCAAACACTGAATTCTGTGGCTGGAGTTATGTGTGGGAAAGTTAGAAGACAAGGGCGCTTGCTTTTTTCTGTAAAAGGTTGGAAAAAATTGAATAAATGGTTTAAGTGGTAGAGTAGAAAGAAAAGTGATACTTTCAAGAAAAAAAGAAGAAAAACACACTCTGGAGGAAGGGATTTGAAATTAAGGTGGCATGCCCTTTAAGATTAGCAGCAACCTGGTCCCCATTCACAGGGATGTCTGAGTAAGTGTCAGGGCCTGCACTCCCAAAACAACCCCAAATGGGCTGTGAAAGTTCAAGGGGCTGTTGGACATTGTGGTTGTCCTTTCCAGGTTCTTGCTGTCCTGTTCAAAGAATGGAATATGACAGTTGATGAATGTGAAGTTTAATGTTTACTTAAGAAAAAAGAAGAAGAAAGAGAAGTGCGAAAGGAGAAAAAGTGCTCTGAAGGAAAAAGAAAAGATTCACCCTATACAGAGGGCAGTCACTGTAAGAACAAGAGGGCAGTGGCAGAGAAGTCAGTGGTCACTCTCTTTATATCTTCTTTCTGACATCAGATCCAGGCTGCCCCATCTAAAACCTGCTTGATCTTGTGCCAGAAGATTTGAAGACAACACACTCTGATTGATATCCGGTGGAGGGCTCGGAAACTGTTCTGTGCATATGTCCTGAATCTCAGTAATTGACAGGTCTCCATGATTGACGGGTCATGACTAATTACCCAGCCACTTTTCCATGCCCTAATCTAATGCCTCAGGACCCTGAGAATTTGAATGTAGGAAGCATGGATTCTTTGAAAGAAGTTTCAGAAACATTCCCGGAATCTTTGACTCTGCATGAGCTACTGAGACCTTTTGATTGTTCTGGGGTGATAGGGAAGTGACTGAAAACCTGGTGATAACTGGGATTCAGTATCACCACCAACATTGCCCAGACCAGGTTCAGATATGAATGGAAGATGGCTGACAGAGATGACAATTTCTTGCAAAATGTGAGATGTGAAAGGAGGATCTTTTAGTGAGGTGCTGTTTCTAGTCTGTGTCTCTGTGTTACTTAACAAGGTAATTTAGTGTTTAATCTAGATTTTCTTAAAAAAAAAAGAATTTTTTTTGGCATACTAGAAAAAGAAATCATACTTAGTAGAGGAAAACTGACCAAAACACTGAAGCCAAAACAGAAAATTAGAATAATCTCTAATCCTATCACTTAGAGTAAAACACTATTAATGTTTTGGTATATTTCCAACAAAGGTGTTTTCTGTGTATACACAGACATCTTGTTTGTTTTTAAGCAAAGCATTAGGATCGTTCTGAACATTTATAGTATGGTCAGCTAACAATAATTTTTTTTCATATTGCTAAGTTTTCTTCCATAACTTTTTAAACAGCTGTTGAGATTCCATTGACTAGATATACTGTAATTTGCTTGATGATTACCTTTTAGAAAGACAGCAAACATTTTTTATTACAGAAATAATAGCCATTCTTCGTAGAGCATGTAATAAAAATTGTTAAAGGAAAGAGATTTAAAAAGCCATTTCACTAACCAAAACAAGTCCCTGTTACATTTTTGTGGGTATCTCTTTACCTTTTTTTTTTCTGTATTTATAATAATGGTTGTCATTCAAGCTTTTTCCTTTAGTTTCTTACTTGCAATGTATATCCTGGGATCAGGGAAAATACAATCTGGAATTAAATATTACTTTTAAAATTTAAAAAAAAAATGTGAGATGTGATCTAAAAAAACTACATTAAAAAGATTTATTACAGTAAAGGGCACCCTGCTATTAATTCCTCTCAAAATTCTTCCTTTCACATCAAACACACTCATCCAAGCGTTCTTGACCCTTTCTGAAAAGCAGTTCTGGAAATTGTCTTTTGTGAGAGTCTTTAGTTGTGCTGTTGTTACTGCCTCAGTGTCTGAGATTTTCACCTTTCATGTCTTTTATTTTTTAAATTTTATTTTAAGGAGGAAAAAAATAAAAACAATGGCAGAATTTCAAAATAGATAATAGGAGATTAGCAATGGTTAATATATTGCATATTGTTGTCTTCAGTGTAATTGCTCATATTACAAGATATAGGCATGCAAAATTGATCAAACAATATAAGCACAAACCATTCTTTTCAATGAGCTAACAGAAATTAGCAGTATAATTATCTTAGCTATTATATATATATATTTTTTTCTTTTCCCTTTCTTCTTTTCTTCTTTTCTCCTTTCCCCCATCCCAGTTGTTCTTTCATTTTGAGCAGTTTCTTCCCCTTTCACAATATGTATTGTACATTTTGGATCTTATATACTTTTAGTTTCTCACATTTGGGAGACACTACAATGTTTACATATGCAAGTCAGATTTGTTTCACTTACAAGTATGGTCTCAAGTTGCATCCATTTACCTATAAAAGCTTTGAGTGCATCCTTCATAGCTGAGTAGTACTCCATTGTGTAAAAATATCACATCTTTTTTTCCATTCCTCAGTTGATGAACATTTGGATTGTTTCCAAGATTTAGCTATTATAAATTGTGCTGCTATAAATGTGGGTGCACATGTATCACTGTGGTATAATGTCTTTAATTTTTCTGGGAAGATACCCAGAAGGGGATTCATGGTCTCTTTGACTTGGGGAAGAGCCAAAAGTTGTAGGGTTCCAGATCCACTGAATAAGGCAAAAAATAACACACAATAATGTTTGATGAGCCTGCCTTTCTACTGAAACCATGAACTCCCATCAAAGGACAAAAACTTGATACAGTCTATTCAGGATGTGTTAAGGGGAAGTCCCAAGGTAGGTGGTAGAAGCTGGATTAAGTGATCTCTTGCACCACTTCCCATGCTGGGATCCTGATGATTTATAGAAACATCACACCGGCTCACAAGTGGACTTGGGATTGCAGATTGACATAGCTTGTAAATATTTACACAGAAGCCTTTGAAAGCAATTCCTGGGCATTGTGAATCATAACACTTTGCACTGATTAATAACCCAAGTTGTTTATTTTACTCTGGCTCCAAGAATGTGTGACTGAACTCATTTTCAAAGAGGGGGAAAGAGAGCTGTGTCAGCTTTGATTGTTCTCAAAGTTAGAGGGAGATGGTTTCCCCCTGCTTGATCTCTAAGGAATGTATTTTCTTTCATGGTAACTATAGGACTAGACCAAGCATCAAAAGGGGAGAAATTTTAAGGGCATGCTGGAAGAATAACTGCAGGGATTAGGAGCAAAGGAAAGAGATGATAAGGATTGAGAAGAAAGAGTGGAAATGTTGCAAATATCACACCCAAGCCAAGCTGAAAGTTTTATGACAGGATATGTTAGGGCTCCAAGTGTTGCTCTTGGCTTGATTGTCCTGCAGTCACTCTCCTGTGTGTCAGCTGAAATTGCCAGTATTTGCAAAAGCCAATTAAAGTGGCATTAGCACACACATGCACACTGAGCTGCCCAGGCGGTGTGTCATGCCCAGTTCCTTTGGCAGGTATTCAAGCCCAGATACAGCCTTTGAAAAGAATTATTTGGGCAAGCTTTCAGAGCAGAAATCTGTTGTTTAATTTTAATTATTTTTCACTTCATAGAAACATTCAAGAGTTCCAATTCAGTTCAAATATGAAAGTATGGAAAAGAACTTTTCGTTCTTTTTTTGACGTAAAATTTATTTTTGTCACTGAAGTGATTTGTTATCAAGGACTATGTAAACAGATGTTAAGAAGGACTCTGTAAAAAGATGTTAAACACAAGGAAAGGAAAGAAGTGAAGGGGGAAGAAATTACTCTGCTCTTTAGTTATAGAGTATATCAAATAACTAATAACTTTTTGTATTCTGTAATTAGGGATAATAGGAAGTAGAAGTGACAAGAATTATTTTGAAACAAATACTTTTTTATCAATTATTCAGGACTTCTGATTTTGATTGTACATCATTCCATGATCTGAACGTACTTCCACATTGAGAAAATATGAAGAATAGTTTGTTGCTTTTATTGGACTAACTCTCCTGTTAATGGCAATGATAAAGTCTGTGTTAAATATTTAAAATAACAGTTTGAAAGCATCAGAGATCACACAAAAACAGAAACTGGAAGGCCAGGATTCTAGAAATAAGAGAAGAAAACTAAGTGCTATTGTTTGGATAGTTGTCCTCCAAAGGCCCAAGTATTGAAACCTTAGTCCCTAGTCCATGGTGCTGTTGGGAAGTGGTGGTACATTAAAGACTTCCTGGTGGAAGTCTGTCATTGAAGGTGTGCCCTTGGAGGAGATGTTAGGATCCTGAACCCTTCCTATCTCTTCATTTCCTTGGGCATCATGAAGTGAGAAGCTCCTTCCGTCTTATGCTTCTCCATTTATGTACTGTCTTGCCATGGGCCAAAGCCACTGACCCAGCTAATTGTGGATCTCTGATACTGTGAGCCAAAATAAATCTTTCCTTCTTGTAAGCTGACTATCTCAGGTATTTTGTTGTAGTTGTAGGAAGTTAACCGACATGCCGAGTGAACTTAATTTAGCTACATTTATCTGACTTTTTTCCCAGTTCCCCCTGGGTGTGTGAAGATAGAGTTCAAACCCAATGTGGTAATTTTACTGAGATGAATAGAAAAATTCAGAGTTTAAAGCTGCCAGAGTAATTAGAAATGGAACAGGAAAATGCCATGAGGATGGGACACATAAAATGAGAACTTTTAAAGTTGTGCAAAAACATGCCTCACTTTATTAGTTGGCTCCTGAGCTATGAATATATAACAGGGTGAGAATCCAAGGAGTCCAGCAGAAAACTACAGCTGGAAAACCTATGAGCTGAGTAGCTATTTCTGCAGCTGCCCAGGACCAGAGAGACATAGTTTGGAGTTCAGATTCCCTCAATTTAAAAGGGCTCATCAAAAATTGTGGCCGTCCAAGAGGGACATTGTTCAGGGCACTGATCATATGTCAAGAATTAAGGGTGTTCTGTCTTTGTTAATGTGATGGTAAGTCTGCTGCAGCTTCAAGAGGAGGCACAGTACAGGCTCAGGAAAACAAAATATACTCACAGTTTCTAGAGGTGGGAGTCATGTCACAATGCACATAATTAGGTTATTTTGTTTGGTGCTGGGGATTGAACCTAAAACCTTCATGCATATACTCTGCCACTGAGCTACACTCAAACCCCATTTAAGCCACTCAGTGATTCTGAATGTCAATCAAAACATTATATTTGGGTTTCCCTGATTCTTTCCTCCCCTGGTGTTTACCACATTCCGTTTGCCCAGGGACATTCTCTGCTTCCCTTGCCTGATGTTGGGTCCTGTGGATCTCAGTAGAGGGCAAAACATGACTCCATCTTTATAGCACAAATGCCAAGTACTTTCTTTCCTAGCCTCTCTCAAAATTAGAGCAAAGGCCCAACACCAGGGTGTGGCCAGATATTTTGAGCAAAATTTGAGACAGGAGTTGGCAATTTAAAAAATAAATTCAGAGAGAACCAGCACAGGAGGCTGTAGCAGAGGCGGTGGGCGTGCATAGACTGGAGGCTGGGGAGTTCGTGCTGTGCCAAGTGTGAACATCACCAAGCTTCTCCTTTAGGGTTAGGTGCGCAGCATCTCAGACCTGAGGCCACCTCTGTACTCACTAAATTGTCTACTTTCATCAGCTGGAGTTGGTTCCCTTGCCTGAGAACTGACCAATGTATATTTGAAACACTGGACATTTGCACAAATGCTGGATAGCAGCCTGAGAAGTTTTCTATTTTCCACCTCTATTGAGGAAATTACAGTGAATGCAATGAGCCCTTTCGAATTTATTTCCTTTGTGTATTTCCTAGACTTGAGACTATAGCTTGGGGGAGAAAGTTCAGACCCTCTGGAGGATTGCTGGACTCTAAAGAAGTAGATTTTCAACCTTCAGTAGACTCTGTCTTTGACCTGGGGGCTCATTAGCACCAAGGAGGTTTTGCAGGTTCTTCTGCCTATTGAATATTTAAACAATAGTTGGTAAATGGAGATGAATCAGAAATTGTTATAGCATGTTGCATAAACTCCTTTGACATAGTTTTCATTCTTCATGACCCTTCTTTGGAAATTCTGTAACACTTCCCAGTATGAGTTTCTGGCATTAGCTTTTCTCTGGCCTGACAAAGAGTCTTTGCTTGGCTAAACTCTAGCTAGGCTCCTGATATTCTCTTAAATTCTTCTGTGCACTTCCTTGCAAAATCTATGTTTGGCCACAAGCTCTACTAAGTCAGTCATGGGTATCTGATAATCAATATCTGATCAGGTCTCTTATCCTCTACCACCCCTAGTACCTCCTTCAGCAAGGATTCTGTTAGGTCAGTTTAGCCAGACTCCCCCTTACTGTTGCTCTTAGTAATTTTCCATCCACTGAACTCAAGCCATAAATCCCTTCTTTCTCATGCTGTATTCAGAATTAAACCCACTCTCTCTCCTCCAGCGCAAGACTCCATTGCAGCAATCCCCACACCTATCACAGCGGTCCTGAATAAAGGTTGCTTTACCATGCCTTGACAAGTATCACTGCCTAACTTCTGTTGTTTGTTTGTTTGTTTGTTTGTTTTTTGACTTTTTGAGACAGGGTCTCACTATACAGTTCAGGCTGGCCTTCAGCTCATTTTGTAGCCCAGGACGGTCTTGAACCACAAGAATCCTCCTGCCTCAGCCTCCCGAGTGCTGGGATTACAGGTGTGCGCCATCACGCCTGGGTACTGCCTAACTTCTTTAACAGGCCTCATATTCTTTTTTCTCATTTTACCATTGCGCTGGTGTTCTAATATTCCTCATTTTATTAAAGAGTATATTTTCTATATTGTGTCTAATATTTCTTTTGGAAAGAGACCGAAGACATAGATATTCTTACGCATATATATGTAAGCATTAAATAATGCAGATTGTATTTAATAGGTGTTACTAGAGTCAAAAAAGAGGTTTATTTTGACTTATACTTCTGGTCTAAGGTTTAGTCCCATATCTGGGAATGGCCTTGCTGGCTGTGGTAATGGAGGGTCTCGCATGGCAAGAGACTGTGTGTGTGTGTGTGTGCTAAAACATTCCAGTTAAAAGCTTAAAAATGAAACGATCCATATTAAAAATTTATTTTGCAGAATAATAATTAGTTGCTTCAGCCCTATCCCCCAATAGTATGGCTCGTACCCATTTTAGATACATATCAGGAGATCTGTAGTTTGAGAACTTACAACTCAAGTTCACTAACAACAGTAACCATTTACTATTCACACCCTTGCAGAGGAGGCATTGACCACCTGGGAGGTCTTTGTTCAAAAAGGGACGATCTAGGAGTACTGCTGCGCTGGACTATCATCATGACTATTGAAGTAATTCAACCACTAGACTGTTGTATCATTGACATCTAGTGCATTACCTGCCCCACACTCTAAGGTTAATCAGTACCAATCAAATGAATGAATATATTCAATTGCATATATACAGCAGCTGCTATGTGTCAGGCACTCTTTTAACTGTGTAATTCTGGGGAGGTCTCAGACAAAAATAAGGAGCAATTTATTGGAAAGTGGAGGCTTTGTTGTAAGATGGCAAACAACCTAACTGAATTATGTTATAGTGTTCTAAAGAAGGTAAGACTTATGAGTGATAAACTTGGATATTTAGCAGAGTTTTTTTTTTTTTTTAGTACCAGGGATTGAACTCAGGGTCTCATGCCTGACAGGCAGGCGCTATGCCACTGAGCTATATCCCCAGCCCTTAGCAGAGATTTTTAAGCAAAGTTTTGATGATGTGGTCTTGTTTTTTCTTGCTGATCAGAGAGAGAAAAAAAGAGAGAGACAGAGACAGAGATAGAGAGAAAGAGAGAGAGAGAGGAATTGTAGAAAGAATTGTTAAGGAATCAGAATTTGAAGATTTGGAAAACTTTTAGACTATCTATATTCCAAAAACTGAAAACTCTTAAGAATATGGCTGAACAAGCATTTCATTAAAAATGAAGATAAGTATGAACTACAGATGAAGAGTTACTGTCAGTTGAGATGAAAGAAAACAGGAAAAACTAAGACAGAAAGAAGGAATACCATGACATTTGTCTACTTGCTTATATATTACATAGTCAATTATACATTTGTAATTATACACTTAATATGCATTATTTGCCTATTTTATTATACAGACTAGGGACTTACCATACATATAGAAAGATAGAAATCTAGTTCTACCACAAGTTGCACAAATGTTTTCTAAGCACTAAGTAATTGTAGAACATAGGACTGCTAATCTCAGTTCACTCTGTGATGTCAAGTGCAAAATGTACAATTACCTGGTTATTTCCTCATACTTTTGATACTATTTGTACATGTATATCTTTTCGAAGGACATTAATGGTATCTGTATCCCTTCTGTTCTTTGTTTTTTGTTTTTGTACTCGGGATTGAACTCAGGATCTTGCCCTTGCCAGGCACTTATGCCACTGAGCTAAATCCCAAGCCCCTCCCTTCTGTATTTTTAACTTGTACATATTGATTATGTTATTGTTGAAGATGATACAAATGTACTATGTTTATGCTTCTGCACCCAGTTTGCACAAGCTGGAAAATAAATAAATAAATAAATAAATCATTAAAAAGGAAGGAATACCTTTAGATTTCTATGATCCCACAAGGTAGAATAACAGAGTTAATCTGGCTGGAAATATGCTTTATGCTTTAAGATAAGAGAAGAAGGAGCTCAAAGGTGACTCAGAGGTCTACAGCACATGCACAAAGGAAAGACCATATGAGGACACACTGAACAGACAGACACAAGCCAGGAAAGGAGTCCTCAGAAGAAACCAAACCTACTGACACCTTGATCTTCTACTCAGCCTCCCAAACTATGAGGAAATTAAATTCCTGTTGTTTAAGTTCCTCAGTCTATGATGCTTCAGTATGACAGTCTGAGTAGACTAACACACTGTACCCTCTCTTATGAAGGAAACACATTTTCAGTGCCACGAATAACATGGAGAGGACAGATGCTCAACAAAGTGGTACTAGAAGTTAGTGTGTGCTCAGAAGGACTGGAATTCCCTGAAAACATGGGGTGTGATTTTGCTAAGTATGTTACCAGTGAACAGCCATAGGCCAGGAAGAGATGGAGAGGGTATTTAATTCACTTAGCAACCCTAAATCACCAGGTTAGGATTTATTCTTAGCACTCATTACTGAAGTGAAGCAACAAACCTTCAGCTAAGTCTGAGAATTTTTATTCACAACAAGTTTACCAGGTGATGCCAATGCTACTACTGGGCAAGCAACCACAGACCATGTTGAAGGACCAGTGGTTCTGACCAACCTCATGTCTAGGATTTTTTTAATATCCTTGAAATGATGAAAGTTGGTGACTTCTAGGAATTTTAAGTTAATTTTCTGCTTCATGAGGGAGGCAAAATTAAAACATACAAAGAAATACTTCTTGGTCCTCAAAGTGAGTCATAATAGTAATGATGACAACAACCATCATTGTCACCATTCTTCCACCTTCCTTGTAGATGTCACGGTGAAGAGCAAATAGGTGAGCCTGCAAAACTCATCGCTTAGAACTTCTAAAGGAGTGTAGACGTACGAGTCATAATTATAATATTTGTGCAAAATAATAATGTAAAATGGTCTAAGAGTTAATGCTCTTAGGCATTCAAAAGTAGATGTGAACTATTTGTGTCATATTTACCCTACTAAGACTGGAGTCCATCCATGTTTCAGTGACACTGGTTAGTCACTTAGCTAATGGTTAGATGCAAGTTAAATCCTTAGGAAGAGGAATTTAATCTGTCCCCTGGGATTGACTGCATCCATGTTGTTAGCACTGTGACTTTTTGTAGTGCTGGCTGAACAAAGGCAATGTGAGGCTGAAGTCACCAGGACTCTTGGTGAGTATCCCAAATTCCTGTCATTTCTAGAAGAGGCTGAGCAGAGCCTTAGGCACTGAGGAGAACAGAGCCAGACCCAGCTGTTTACAGGATGTGGTAAGGTTTCTGTAAGGACCCTGTTTTTCTGGAAATGGGCTTGAAACCACTAGCAAGAGAAAATGGCCTTGAAACCACTAGCAAGGGAAAATGGCCTCAGGACTTTCACAAAGATGACTTTGCTTGCAAATCCTAGTCTGATGCTATGGAAAGTGACAATGCTTGAGCAGATACCATGAACATTCAGATATGTGTATAAATAAGAGAGGCGTAGCAATTATTCTTTGTATCACTTGTTTTCTTGTGGTTTTCCTAAGAAGTGCTGGCATTTATCGGTCAATTTCCTCCCTACAACACCTTCTACAGGTTCACAAAATCTCTATTTCTTCCAACTCACTAGGAAGGTTGTGTGTTGCCTTGGGCATGAGGATGACATTTTTCCAGGGCTGGAGGTGAGTGTTGCTCAATGATTATCATGTTGACTTTGGATTACATGTTCTGATCTGACACCAGTGTACAAAATAAGGAAGAAACAGCCTTGACGAAGGAGAATAAAATGAAATAACAATGTTCCAAAAGGAGGTGCTCTGAAAAATTTTGCTCATTATTCCAAAAAGAAATGGCATTGACTCCCACCCTCATGACTGTTATTTTCCCAATAATTTATTAGATGGAAAAGAGAAACAAAATTTAAAGTGGTTTAGGCCTAACAGAATTTTTTTTGGGGGGTACCAGGGATCGAACTCACAACCTCACACCTGCCAGGTAGGTGCTTAAGCCACTGAGCTAAATCCCTGGCCCTAACAGCATTATTAAAAATGTAGCTTATTTTCATACTGGTTGTAAATGCCATTGAAGATAATGTCAATGCTTGAGAACTTTCAAACAAGGAAATATGGAATTAAGTTTGACAAGTTAAATGTTAAAATGCTGATACTATATCATCAAACATTGTGTATGTTAAATTATAAACTTATCACAAAATAATGAACATTTGACCTTGCAAAGGACAAATCTAATCATTTTAAGAGGGACACTCTTCCTTGCGTAGACCTCCCACCTGCACTGTTGTCCTTCAGGGAAAGAAATACTGTGTCCCTCCCATCCAGCATCTAAAGTCACAGGCCATCTGGTAGGTAGAGACAGTGTTTGATCTATTTTGTAGCTGCAGATTTCTTTCTTTTTTGTTTGTATGTTTCCAGCTGTCTTGGGTAAATTGTCACAAATATACCAGAATATCTCATCTCTAGGGTGTTACACCTGATAGAAAAAATAATGTAAAATCTGATGTACACTAAGGTGTTGTGGCTATTTCATAGTTGATAAATAGATACATTTTCATTCATAGACTCTGTTCAGTTAAAACAATAGATCGGAGAGTAAGACTTCCGACTGAGGGAGGTACCACTGTTAGTATTCACATATTTCATTCCTATACTAGAAATCATTAAAAAACAAAAAACAATAAACAAACAAACAACAACTATGTTTAGCAGAATGTAGCTGGACAAAAAAGTAGAACTTGAATTTCAAGGATGCACAGAATAACATATAGAAAATTTCTGACAGTGGTTGCTTTTAGGTACTGACATAATGAATCATTTTTACTTTCTTAATTCTTTTCTGTGTTTCTGGAATAAATATTTCATATTCATAAAAATATTATTATAAAATTATCTTTCAGACTATGAACTCTCCAGGCAAAAGTTTTGTTTTGTTTTTTTTATTTGTGGTGGTAGGGAATCAAACATGTGCTAGGCAAATGCTACCACTGAACCACACCTCAAGCCAAACACCCAGTTTTTTACTGTTTCTGTCCTTTATGCCCAGGAGAGGACCTGGAATACAGTAAGTGCAGCATAAAAGCACCCTAAATGAATGAAATCACTAATTTCTGTTATGACTTGCTTGTTTTTTCTCTCTCTGCCAATGGAAAGGCAGTGATAGGAGGGAACAGATGGCACCAGTGGGAGAATGGCCCTTTGCAGGAGCCATCGAGCCCACAATGGGGTCAGGGATCTGGGCTCTGTCCAGGTTCTCGGTCTACACAGTGTGTAGTATTTGCCCTGTGAGTTAGAGATCTGGGTCCAATTATACTCCTGGCCAATTAACTAATGAGCAGAATAAAGGGGCACTAAGGGAGAAATTCAACCTGAGCTTTGAAAACATGCCCACAAACAGGGAGCATTTTGTAGTGATTCCTCATTGTATGCTGTGCCAGTAAGACAGTAGAGTGTTTTTGGTTGGGATTCACAGGAGGAAACCTTTTGTGTCTCTACTGGAGTCTAGGGAAAGAGACACTTGGCTTATGTCTCTCCATACTCCTCAGTCCTCATTACCCACGTTTCTCCCTGAGCAGATGCTGGCCCTCTGTAAGGTGACATGTATTTCTATCTCTAAGACAGTCAATCCAATACTAGCCTTGAGGAAAAATGGGAGTCACAGGTTCTCTCACTGATGTCAACATGAGTAACTGGCATAGGACTACTCCCCATCCAGGGATATATATCAGAACCAGTTTCTCTCAGGGTACTTCCTAGTTTGTATCCTGTAGAAATAAGCACAACACCCCCATGTGATGCTAAACAACAGTGACCGTAGCCAGGGCCTAAGCAACTCAGTCTCTGCAAGGCCATTAGTGACACCCACCTGTCTGCACAGCTCTTTCTGGGGTCACTGAAGTCTAGGCTGACCCTAGGGATGGTCTGCAGATAAGCAGAACAGGAAGGGGACTTGAGTTCCACCTCCCACTATTTCCCAGGGTCACAAACACACACACAAAGCACAAACAATATTACTTTTAAACAGAAATTGTGGAAGAATGTACAAAACAAAAATAAACACACATACAATATTTTGCAGACTTTTGGAGAGCTCTTGACTTAGATTTCAAGAGAGAAGCCACGGAGGGAGAATTTCATGTTTTGGCAGCTGTTTGGGCAGCACCCTGGGCCCTTTGCGGGTATAATAAGTGCAGAGAAAGAGTTCATTATCATCTGGTGAGGAATCTTTGTTCCTAATTATAATCCTTATTGATTCATTTCACACTTTATTCTCTTGAAGAGACACTATTCAGATTTTCCTAAAATGCCAGAATCTTAGGATAACGGAGATAGGTAAAATATTTTTTAACATTTAAAATAGATATATATTATTGCATGAATGTAGATTTCTTTGCTTATTTCACAAATTGTGGTATTCAGAAGTTTCCTATACCAAGAAACACGCCCTATGGAAAGATAAAAATCTTGTGGTGGAGTCAAGGAAACAATTTGTAATGTTCTCTGGTAATGAGAAGAATCAGATTGTCTTGTCATTTTGTCCTTAAGTATTAGTGATTTCTGTTGTTTAGAGAATTTGCATTGCTTCATATTATAGACGCGGTATTTTGATAATCATTTCTTCCAGTATTTCAAGCCTATGATTAGTTCTGAAACATCCCCAGTGTTTCTCATTATCTCAGTCATGTTGTCACCACCATTTGGTCTGACAGATGGTGACTCTGTGCCATACCAAGAATCTTGCAGAATTTCCTCTGATTTGGCCCTTGAACCTGGGCAATACTATGGTAGGCTGTGCTAGTGAGATCTCTGTCTCTGTCTCTCTGTCTCTGTCTCTCTCATATATTGACCTTCAGAAGGCCCTTGCTCTCAGATCTTTTCAAGGTACTGGGACCAGGGTGGGCAACCCCTCTTGCTACCTCATCTGTAACTCTGCCTTTTGTTGATGGATGATTGATACATGAATAGAAGCAATTGGAAAAAAGTCAACTACGTAAAGAGATATTTAATGAGATTTCTCACCATTTATGCCTAACTGATACCTAGTAACAACTGAGTGCCATTGGTGTAAATGTAAGTTCTCAAAATAAATAAGTGTTCTGTGCTCAATCTCCACAGTTGTCATTCACTCATTTACTTTATTCTACAATCAACCTCTTTTGATTACTATAAAGTACAAATCATGATGCTGTGAATCAGGTACTTCCCTACCTTCAAGAAGCAAAAATGTGTAGTGAAGAAGATGCTACACAACAATTATGATCCTGAGCATGTGGTTCAGGCAAGAAAAACCTGCACAGGGTACCTGGATCCAGAGGTGCAGGTTAGAGAGGACAGCTTTCTGCCTCTGTTGGCCAGAGAGGATGCAACTCTGAGAGGTGAGTCAGAATTCTTCCTGGCAGACAGGGAACTTCTGCAAATTCCAAACTGAGGAAACAGACTGTGGAAAGGGCATGTGCCAACTGTATCAGGACAGAGTTCACAAGAAGTGTCAGAGCAGGTGGCACATTATGTCTGTCTGATGTGATAAAACGTTAACTTGCTGGTGATGGGTGTGACACAAAGGCCACAGGCAGGGAATGAGGTGACCATATTTGTTTTAAGCAGATTCTGGGTGAGGGAGAGTGAGAAGGGAGACAGAAACTCGATCAGGAGAAGCTTATATTAATCAGCAGTAATGAATGTCTTCGTCACTTTCCCATGAAATGTAACTCAAGCCACAGTTGTCATCTTAAATGATCTGTTAAGTACTTTACAAAAAGCTACAAGTAGCCGGGCATGGTGGCGCACGACTTTAATCCCAGCACTCGGGAGGCTGAGGTAGGAGGAGCGTTGTGAGTTCGAGGCCGGCTTGGGCTACAACGCGAGTGCAAGGTCAGCCTGAGCTACACA
>RJWM01004802.1:26932-72840 GCA_004363535.1 Dasyprocta punctata
AAAAAAAGCTACAAGTGTAAATTAATAGTAAGAATATGTTTTATTTAGTATGCCATAACTGCAACATTATCTTGTTACTGTGTAACTAATATAAAAGTGATGAGTAAGATATTTTGCATTCTTTACACTAACATTTCAGTGGGAAGCGTGTTTCTATATTCCCTGCTCACTACAGACTCACCACATGAGAGCCAAGTGCTCAGCGCCACCCTCCAGTTCCCAGTTCTACAGTCAAACAGTACCACTGTAGCTTAAAATGAAGGTGATGGCTCTGCAGAGGAGAAAAAGACACATCTTTACCCATGTAAAAGGCTTGCAATTGGTAAGGTTTGGTGTGGAGGACGATGGAAAGGTTAGGGATGGAAGACGGCTCCTACATTAAACAAATGAGAAGGAATAGGGACAGTGTGATAGTGTAAGTGGGTCATGCAGAAGGGATCAATACTGTTTACCTTCTCACTTTCCATTGTGAACTAAATCCCTTAAGTTCCCAACCTGTGCTGTATGTTGGATTCTCCTAAGCAGCTTTAGAAAAGTCTGCCTGGATCCCACCCCTCAAAATCTTACACTGTTGTGCTGGGGTGCAACCTGGGCAATGGGGTTTGAAATGCAGCCAGGACTGAGAGCCTTGGGGTTCTGGCTCCCATCACTGGAGCGGTCTTGGAGACAATCTGAGCTCCCTGACATGAACCTCCTTCTGGGAGCCCCTCCATGCTGTGTCTGTGATTTTCTCATTAAATTAATGATGTTTTCCCTTGTATTTATATGTAGGCATATAGATTACCCCTATTTTTGTTTTCTCTTCAAAAACCTACTACAATAAGATAACACTATGTGCCTTACTATATAGTTTTTGATACATCATTAAATAGGTACTAGTAGGTATGATATGTATCTTTAGATATATATATATTAATCTTTATATATATTTATATATATCTTTAGGCAGTATATATATAGGCATTATATAATGTATATTCTAATGATATATATATACATATATATGTATATATATATAGAATATAGGCATTAACAGGTATTAGATGCGAAGAAAATGCAGAATTTTTCATTCTGTGGCCCAAACATGACCTTGCTGGGGGACATTTTACTTTTTTTTCTGTTGTGATGCTGGTCATTGAACCCAGACCCTTAATACTGATCTACATCCCTGCCAAGTTGCTCAATTTCTCCAGGCTGGGGCCTAACTTTCCTGCCTTGACCTCCTAGGATGTTGCGATTACAGGCATGAACCACCAGGCCTGCCCATCTTTTTTTCTGGTACTCAAGATTGAACCCAGGGCCTCCTTCACACTCAAAAGGGCTACACCCCCAACCCTTTTGTGTTATTTATTTTGAGCCAGAGTCTTGCTAAATTGTCCAGGCCTGACTCAAATGTACAATCCTCCTGCCTCAGCCTCCCTCAGTATTGGTATTAGAGGCATGCAGCAACACACCTCTTGCTGGGGACATTTCCAACAGTGCAGAAAAAAGTCCATAGTGAGCACAGTGTTAGGAACTTAATGAGCACTGAGTTGACTTAGTTGGGCTACGAGCCATCTTGATGTTCACTAACTGTTTGCCTGGCTTTGTTCCTAAATCAACAGGTGAGGAAGGTCAGGGGTGTACTGGCAGAAGTAGGAATTTCCCTTTTCTACCTGGCTTCCACCCGCTTCCACATCACAAAAGGCTTTCAGGATTCATGAATGTGGCTGCATGCTTTCTGTTGGCATCCTGGGAGTAGCTCTGCCAAGACACATGCACTGTCTTCCTTCTTTTCCAGAACCAAGTGCTCCCCCATCACAACAGGTGTGTCACTGTAGCTGTGCTGTTGGTAATAAGCACTTCTCAAAGGACAGAGCGAGGGAGCAGAACAGCATTCCAGGAACATGTACAGGGCCACGGTGTGCTCCAGGTGTCTAGGGTGCTTCGGGGTCAAGCAGCAGCCTGGTAGTATCCCCTTCTTCCACTGTAGGAATGGCAGGGATAGTGTAGAAAGAGTGGGCTTGGGAATCTTGAATCTGTCTGATCATTTCAGACACTGCTCAGACGTCCCCTTGTCCTAGTGACTCTGAGGAAGCTGTTGGTTCTGGAGTTTGATTTACTTAGCAGTGAGCTGTAAACCACAGAAACACATGATAAATGCAAGACAACATATGTGAAGCATTTGTTAGCTGACAGATCCTTTAATAACTAGATTCTCTGTGTGCAGGTCAAAGGTGAATGTGCTAAGAGTAGCCTGCTTTTCTTTGTGCCAGGAGGCAAACAAGCATTTCCCAGATGGTATGTTATGGAGCAGAACAATGGTGTTTGGAAACTGTTGGCTATAGTTTTAGGTGACTGAAGGAGGTTATGGCAAGAGTAGAAAGGAAAGAACTCAAGTAGAATTTTTAAGTATTGGTAACCAGTTAGGCAACTGATTAGATCAGTATAAATCTGTCCGTTTTTTTCAGAATCCTGAAGAAGGGTCTGCCCACATTAATTCACATTATTAAAATTAGATTTGAAAGCAGTGTTGCTTACAATTGAAAATATATGGTGATAATCTTAATGTTTCTAGCAGTGTCCCAGCCTGTTGCAGACTAATCTAGCATAGTCCAGGAAAATTTAAAAATATAAAGAAGGGATAGGTAGAATTCTACAGTCCCAAGAACAATAGCACACCTGGGAAGAATTTCTGCTTGCTGTCACATTTATCAAGAAATGCCTGTTGTTGCCAATCCCCCACCTCCCTCAGCAAATGAACTGTATTTATCACTCTGACATCACAAGGCTTTGCAACAAGAACTCTGTCCTCTTATTTTAATTGCCAGTGAGAAACTAAATATTCTTTTTTTTCTGGGAAAAAGAATACATTGCTGTCTGGCTCTCCTCAGGGTAAATCAAGGTGAGATGGGCCAGCAGCCAACCCAAGTACTTGGTGGAGAGAAATTCATAACTATTCAATTTCTAAGAACTTCATGTAAACTGCTTTGGCTCCCAAGAAGATTTACAATGAAGAGGAAAAAAATCCTCCCTCAAACAGTAGGTTTTTCTTTTTGTGTTTAACCCTTCCATTTTGCTCAGTCAACAAATAAAACCTGTAGATGAATATACACAAACAGTATGTCTCAGTGGTTTTTCTCATGGTTGGGACAAAATATCTGATACCCAAAGTTAAAAGGGGAAAGGTTTATTTAGCTTACAGTTTGTGGAAGTTTCAATCCATAATCAGCGGGCTCGAAGGCAGGGTGACATGGCAGAGGGGTATCAGTTCATGGCAGTGAAAGACAGCAAAAGCAACAAGAGAGGAAAAAGGAGAGCAAAAGGGGGAGAGAAACCTCTTTCTCTCTCTTTTATCTTTTCCAGACTTCTGAGATTACGGTGGTGCCAATCCAATCAGCAGACTGATCCAGCAGTCACCCAGCCTTAATCCCAGCACCCTTAATCCCAGCATTGAGCTATGAATCAGTCACAAACTCTAGATTCAGCTGCCTCTGAAAAAGCCTGTCCCCAATGACTGACTGTATAAGTGTTTGGGGGGACATTGAGACATAAACTGTAACACAGTATATGAACTATTTATATAATTAGTTGTTAATATATTTGTCTCTCCAGATTACAAGTGGTATCTTGCCTGTTTCTCCTTAGCAACATAAGAATTGACAAATGGTCTGACTAAATAAATAAACAGGCTGTTGTATTATTAGTTTTCCACTGCTATTGTAACAAGTTGCCACAAACTTGGTTTAAAATAAAATGAATTTAATATCTCACAGTTCTTTATGCCAAAAATCTGAAATAGGTCTCCCTTGGTCAAGTTATTGGCAGACTGCATTCCCTCTGGAGGTTGAAGGGAAGAACCTATTTCCTTCCTTTATCAGCTTCTGGAAGACACCTACATCCCTTGGTTCATGGTTCCTTCCTCTGTCTTCAAAATCAGCAGTGGCAGATTAGGTCTTTCTCACATCGCATTACTCTGATACTAACTTTCTGTGTTCTTCTCGTGTACGAGGACCCTGTTGTATGTTGGCACATCCGGATAATGAAGGAGAGATTCTTTGTCTTTTGGTCAACTGATCAGAAACTTTAATTTCATCTGCAGCCTTAATTCCTCTTGCCATAGTAGGGTTCTGAGGACATGAATGTCTTTGGGGGACCATTATTCTGCCTACTGCACTGACCAATAGTCCAGCAAGACAATATATTTCTCAAATCAATGTAAATAAATATGACTTTATTTCTAGGGCCCTCATTTTGCTTGACCCCCTTTTTATATTCAAATCCTATTCAATCTTTTGTTTTTTAAAAGAGACATAAGAAATTTCCATTACAGACAGACATAGGACACACTCCAGAGCATTCATAGAAATGAGGCACACCACAGTAGGAATCTGGGGATCCTTTATGCACTTTGGGTGGTGAGAATCTATGGAACTTAGTAATAGTCTTGTCCAGTAGATAGGAGAGGATGGCCCACCCATAGAGAGACAATGGTGCATTCATATGGGAAATCCCAACAGCGTGGGTCTGTTCAGGAGTGAAAGAAGACCACCTTCAAGTAAAAAGGGAATGCAAATGGGTAGACCCATTTGTAGCTCAAAGGGAGTTGCCCAGGTATGCTGTTTCAGGAGAAGAAAAGAAAAAAAAGAAGAAGAAGGAGGAGGAGGAGGAGGAGGAGAAGGAGGAGGAAGGAAGGAAGGAAGGAAGGAAGGAAGGAAGGAAGGAAGAAAGAAAGAAAGAAAGGAAGAAAGAAAGAAAGAAAGAAGGAGAAAAGAAAAGAAAACAAGAACAAAAACACTGGGCTATGTCCAGAAGCTGCAGTTTTTCTTCAAAGTATAACTTCCTTGTCTTCTTTCCACTCAGTTCTATCCCTATCCCCTTCCTCATTTCTCTCCTCTTAGACTTTAATCCCTTATCATTATTTTTTCTCTTTGGGTTTTGAGAAAGTGTTTCATTGTGTACTTCAAAATGGCCTTGAATTTGTGGCAGTCCTCCTGCCTCAGCCTTCCAGAGTGCTAGGATTACAGGCATGAACCACCACACCCGGTTTCAGTCCCATATTCTTATAGGGGTGCAAAAAGCTGATGATCTGTCTTCAGTAACTACTTCGGGCAGAGGAGAGGCATCGATCCTACCTATCCAGGGACTGAAAGTCTCATCCTGCCTGATCTAAAGGAGACATAGGAATATCACATTCCATCTTTTGAAGAACTGTCATCTTTCAACAGGCAAACCAACATTGAGATCTCTGCAGTCTCTGTGTCTCTTTTTAGGTCTTTTCACAGTCACCAAGATAAATATCTCTGGGCTGGGTCCAAGGGTCCCCAGGGCTGAAACAAGGAACTCAACTCACCCATCCAAAACAAGTCTGCAGGTTTGCCGACTCCTGCAGTGGAAAAAGAACACTCATGACACATCAGTTGACGAGACATGAGAAGGATTCACTAGGGGTAGAAACATAGGATGCGCACAAGAGCAGAGTGCTTGTGCTCAGAGAAATGAGGCACCTGTCATCTGTCTTTTACCATACTGTCTTGTTAAGAATTGTGCCACTTTGTACTTGTATTTAAACAATCATTTTCCCTTCCCCTGTAAACTAAAGCAACATAACAATTATTCAAGTTTACAAATATATAGCTTCCAGTACAATAGAGATTTGTATCAGCTCCTGACGGAATGGCAAAACAGCACCTAATTTATCTTAGCACAATGCTTCAGCAAGCAGAAGGAAAACCAGGACTGGAGGGGTGGAGAAAGAGTAACAACAGGGGAGGTCAGAAGGGCTTCTGTCTGCTTCTGCTTGGATCTGAGTAGTACTTCTGAAGGCACTCCTAGCCTTCTGAAGGCTGACACTGAGCCTGAGGTGGTTAAAACTGAATGCTTATTGGTGATACAAGTGGTATCGTGATACCTGTTGGATGCACTGGCCTGAGACTGCTGTTTTCTAGAATTTACACCTACTATTAGAGTAAGCAGACTGTAAAATGTGTTGCTACAGCACAGCAGAATGCAGTACAGGGAACTTTTAAGTGCTTACTAAAAAATATCTGGAAGATACACAACTAAAAAAAAGAAAGTGGTTTTCATCCCTGTAATAAGGAGTTAATGCAGGGATTTCACAATGCTGACTGGAAGAAAGAGAGCTGTTTTAGGACTTCGATTAATAGTTGAGTTGCTATTATGAGGATTACATTAATTAAACTATGTGAAGCAAGTATTTTTTTTAAGTTTTGTTTTGTTTGTTTTTTTGAGACATACTTATGTAGCCCTTAGCCTCCCAGAGCGCTGGGGTTACAGGCATGCACTACCACACCCGGCCACATTTTCTAAAATGTTCCATAAGTATCAACTGATCATCAGATTCAATTCTGATTTCTCATTCTTTCCCTCACATTATCATGATTTTTCTAGCCCTTTTTCAAATGTCATTTATTCTTTTGCAAAGCAGAAACTTTTATCAGTACTCTTAGTACTGTGATATGGGGAAGAATCTCTGTGCAGGTATTCAGAGAGCACTTTCAAATCAGAGGTTATTAAATGAGAAACACAATCTACATTTCAGGAAACTGATGATCAGAGAAATGGAGTCACTTACACTAGGTCACACAGCAGCTAATTTGCCACAATGGAATGGAATGGTATGGAATGACTGTACACATAGTCACTTTCCAAACTGGCCACATAAAGCTTGGAAGCTTATAACCCATAAAGATGAGGGTGTTTGGTTTACTCATTTTGAGGAGATGCCAAATCAGAAGAGTAGTGCCCATAAACTTCTTGAAGTAGAAAAAATACATGGGACTAGGCTGCTATGCATTGTGGGACACGGCCTGTAGCTTTGGCTGTATTCTCCAAGGGGTCAGTGACTCAAAAGAAGTTAACATTTACTTCTTTAAAAGCCAAAGAAGAGCCAGGGACAGTGGTGTGTCCCTATAGTCCCAGCTACTCAGGAGGCTGAGGCAAAAGGATCCATTGAGCCTAGAAGTTCGAGGCCAACTTAGGTAACAAAGCAAGATTTTGTTTTTAAAAATAAGAGGGTGGGGTAGGGTTAAAAGTCAAAGAAAGACGACATCAAACTAGTCACAACATAGGTAAGTAGACTGAGAAAGGGTTATTTATAAGACTTGTATAAACCGGGCGTGGTGGTGCACGCCTTTAATCTCAGCCCTCGGGAGGTTGAGGTAGGAGGAGTGTTGTGAGTTCGAGGCCGGTTTGGGCTAGAACGCAAGTGCAAGGCCGGCCTGAGCTACATAGTGCAACCCTGTCTCAAAAAAACACTGGGCTGAAAAAAGACTTGTATAAAGTAAAAACTTGCTAAGAACCAGGTATGGAGATTATTCTGCCGCTAGGTCTCATCTTGATAAATACACAAAAGGCAGAGAAAAATAGCTGGGAAAAAAACAAAGATGCAGTTTCTGGTTGTTGCCCTTGGTTCCTCTCTCCAAGGTCATCAGTGTTGCCCATAAGCCTTGACATTATATGGTATTAGCGAGACTATTTGATTGCTCTGTCTGAAGTTTTCTTTTGAGGACTCACCACTGTGCCACATGAAGTTTCCTGCAGAGACATGTCAAATGAACTCCTGCGAGCTGCTCTGTTATGTTGATGTCACAGCATCAGGTTTCTTCCTTGAGCTGGCAGTTGTCACCATCAGTGATTTGTCATGGCAAGGAGGGTTGCACAGCACTGACCCCAGTGGGACAGTTAATGGGTAAACAATTTACTGGCTGAGGATTTACTCATCATGTTCTGAGGGCCTCCTTTCTTACAGATGGCACGGGGTGGTGATGCTCTGGTTTCAAGAATCTCATGATCTGATTATGGGGTTCAATACAACAAGTGCAGGCCAGGCTGAAAGGACCGTCACAGAAACAAACTGAGTGGCTCTGGAGTACAAGGTACTGACCATGCACACTAAGGAAGGACTTAGCAGACTTCATGACCCAGGACAGAGACATGGATGGGGCATTAATAGGATAGTGAGGGGACTTCATAGTACCTGCCCTGCTCCAGGCAAAACAGGGGCCATTGCCACATCAAAGAACCTATCTCACTGAGACAATCATTGAAACATCATTGTAAAATCTAAACATAACCTGCTTTGATTGATTTTTTTTCTGGGGATCAAACTCACAACCTGGCACTTGCCAGGCAGGTGCTTAGGCCACTGAGCTAAATCCCCAGCCCTATTTTTTGAGACAGGGTCTCATTACACAGTTCAGGCTGACCTTGAACTCACTTTGTAGCCCAGACTGGTCTCAAACTCACAATGATCCTCCTGCCTCAGCCTCCCAAATGCTGGGATTAAAAGTGTGCACCAAGCTGGGCGTGGTGGCACACGTCTTTAATACCAGCACTTGTAGCCGGCTTGGGCTACAACTCGAGCGCAAGGCCGGTCTGAGCTACATAGTGTGACCCTGCCTCAAAAAACTAGGGCCAGGAGTTTGGTTGAGAGGTTTAAGTGCCTGTCTGGCAGGCATGAGGTTGTGAGGTTTGATCCCCAGTGCCGGGGAGGGAAAAAAAAAAAAAAAGGTGTGCACCACCAAGCCCATGCCCGGCTTTTTATTGATTTTTAACGTATTTCTCCATGTTCCAGCCATAAGTAGTCACTTTTAATTAGCTAAATTTTAAATCAAATAACATCGTCATGTTCATACTTTAGTTAAGAACTTCTAGAAGTTATGTACACTAGATTTTTAAGTTTAGCACTTACAAATATCATACTATCTTCTACTATTTCAAGGAAGTAGCCATATTGTAGAATTTTAAAAAAACACAACCTTCCAGGATTTGTGCCTTATTATTCATGTTGGAGTGTAATGAAATATTTCCAGTCTTCCTAAATCTGATCTACTTCTGAAAGTTAGGAAGAGTTCAGCTTCAGGAAGGGTGACTATTTCTCCAAAATAGTCCTTTGGTCATGGGCATAAACCCAGGCTATTGGTGTTCTATCCCCTTCAAAACTCCAAAGAATGAAACTAATATGACATGAACATCAAATAAACTCCCAACATTTCAAAGATCTAACACTCAGAATTAAAAAAAAATAAAAAAGAAGAAGAAGAAGAAGATGGTTAAGAAGCTAGACAATATGGGAACTGAATCTGGTTGCACATGGCTAATTGAACATAACACCGCTTCCGTCAAGGTCTGGAAGAGCTGGTTTGGAAACACACTACATTCATTCACCAAATAAAGCCACAGAGGCAAACAAGAGAGAAGCTGGGCCAAGGTTCTGTGAAGAGTGACTCAGCACAACACTTTACCACAGATAGTACACTCCTACCCGAAGCACAGCTGTTCCAGGGAGAGCCCACATAGGTTGGAAGTGAAGTGTCTTCTCTCTCTCTCTCTCTCTCTCTCTCTCTCTGTTTGCTTTCCCTTCAGACTTTACCTCTATGCACTGTTTCTCTAGACAATACTGAGCTTCCTAAAATAGTACCTTTGTAAAGAGCATCAATATAGGAAAATGTGTTCCAGTTTTACTCATAAATGCCAGCGAGGGTTCTGTGACTTCAGCCCCTTACTATCTGTGTGAACTCAAATAGATTACTTCATTTTTCTGAGCCTCAGTTTCCTTTCCTATGAGTTGAGAATAATAACAATTAAAAAGAATTGAGATGTGTTATGTACATATACCAACTCCCCACAATGAATGTAATCATTATGTACTGAAAACTAACATACTAATAAAAATAAAAAAGAGCCAGGCATGGTGGCGCATGGCTATAATCCTAGCACTTGGAAAGCTGAGGCAGGAGGACTGCCATAGTATGAGGCCAGCCTCATACTCAGTGAGACCCTGAATTGAAAAAAAACAAAAGCAAACAAACAAACAAAAAAAAACCTGTAAAGTAAAAGAAGAAAATATATACAATAAAAAGAACTCTCTCGAAGGATTAGCAATAATTTATGTAAAGTGAAGTGCCTGGCACAAACACTATCATCTGTAAATAATGGCTATTATTCATATTCTTGTCTCAGACCATTAGGATAATTCCAGATCACTAGTTACATCTCCTATAGCCATTAGTCACAACTGTAATCTGTCCCGTGTGTATAAAAGTAAAAGAGACATAGTTTACCTCAACCATAAAATATTATACTAATACATAGCTCAAGGGTTGATGTGAAGATTAAATGAGCTAATGTGCATAAAATGCTTGGAATGCAAATAGGCATACAACATCCATTCAGCAAATGTTAGCTATTATTGTTGCTGTTATGCAAATGCTTGATTCTCCCATCCATTATTAAAGGGTTTGGAAACAAGTATGATATGTCACAACAAATAGGGAAATAGCAGTGGAAGATAGGGTGAGGCCAGGAGTTGGAAGATTCATGATCTAGGATCATCCTTACCCTTTTTGCTCCCTGGGCCAAGTTCCTTCTTTGTCCAGTGGTGTTGGCCATCATTGATACACACAGAGCACCCAAAAATGTCTGTGCACAGATGTGACCATTTGTGTAGACTATTTGACACTTAAACTGGAAACACATACAAATTATTTTTATGATTCATAGGTTCCCAAACTGTCAAGGAAAAAAACCAAACATATTAGAAATGGATTACAATACAGTTGCCAACTTATGTACTTGTTTAATTAATGCTCCTAATTCAACTAAGTTATTAGCATCCACCTGTGGTATCCTACTAACATGTATACTCTGAGGAAAGAAATAATTTTGTCTTGTTTTATTTATTGACATCTTCTAAGTGCTTAAAACAGTGACAATCACAAAGTTGGAATTTAATAAATATTAGTGGGATTGAAATTATAGCGGGGCATGGTGGCGCACGCCTTTAATCCCAGCACTCGGGAGGCTGAGGTAGGAGGACTGTTGTGAGTTCAAGGCTGGCTTGGGCTACAACATGAGCACAAGGCCAGCTTGAGCTACACAGTGCAACCCTGCCTCAAAAAAACTAGGGCCGGGAGTTTGGTTCAGTGGCTTAAGCGCCTGCCCTGGCAGGTGCGAAGTTATGAGTTTGACCCCTGGTGATGCAAAAAAAAAAAAAAAAAGACATTATAATTATAAAATTATAATTAGTTAAAGGGTATGTTCCTAAAAATCTCACAGACATTACTCTTTTTCCGACAACCAGAGCACAGGCCTTGGGTAGTTTTCTTTTGCGGCGGGGGATACTGGGAATTGAACTCAGAATCTCATGTTTGCCAGGTCAGGCTGTCAGTAGTTTTTCACATACAAACCTTTAGATTTAAGGAAATGAAAGAAATGATTTTTTTTTTTTTTTTTTGCAGCACCAGGGATTGAATTCACAACCTCACACCTGCCAGACAGGCGCTTAAGTCACTGAGCCAAACTCCCGGCCCTGGTTTTTTGAGGCAGGGTCGCACTATGTAGCTCAGGTTGGCCTTGTTCTCACATTGTAGCCCAAGTCAGCCTCGAACTCACAACGCTCCTCTTACCTCAGCCTCCCAAATGCTGGGATTAAAGGCGTGCGCCACCACGCCCGGCTAAGAAATGCTATTTTCTTGTACGTAATAACAGTAACTTTGAGGCATCTCCACTGACTGACAAACATTTGAATGCACACAGATCACAATTGTCCTCGCCAGAGGGTGGATGTACAAGAATCAACACAGGACATGGTAGATAATAGAAACTCAGGATACATGTTCTTAAGTTAGGAGAATTCAGGCCTGTCATTTAATTTGTGAATTCACTTTTAAATCTGCAAAATGAGATTCTTGAAGAATGCATCTTTGATGTGGGAAACTGGCCTATCGCTGCCACATGCTCAATAGAAAGGAATCTGGCTTAGGAACTTAGAACCATGGATCAGTTACAGGCAGTTTGAAAATGTTTAATTTATTTTTAAATTAAAGTCCAGTATGACTGGAAAATACCAGTGGCTCAAGAGATATTCCTGAACTGAAATGCAGAAACTCCATGTAAACAACTTCTGTCTGAGACTTTGGAATAACAGGTGCTTCCTTTCCAGAACCCCAAAGCTGATCAGACACTTGTTTTGAGCTCATTTTCTGGCACAGAAAAGGGTGAATCACCTGTCTCCAGGTGCCACCTTCTGCCTCTTCCCATTATGACAAACAGGACCTCAGCACAAAATGTTGATGCTTCATATCTTCTGGGTGTGTCTAGTGACACTGAGTGTGTTTTAAACACTTCTAACTCTTTGAAACATTTATATACATCCTCAGATTGGTATTTTACAGGTTAAGTGTTGATGTACTAGAATATTGATATAAGAGAAAATGATAATTTTGATTGACACTTATTTTTATTTTGTTTTTCATTTTTACTTTTTATTATTCAAAATATTTATGGCTATTATGTCACAAACATTTATAAAGTAAAAGTAATTTTAAAAAAAGAGTGAGCAAGTGAGAAAGCAAGAAAGTCATGGCTTCAATTCGATGCCTCAAACACAGGAAGATGACATCTTTATGAATAAGTACAATTAACTAAATGCTTAAAATAGTTGTAGTGCATTGCATTTTTAGAAAAGGGACATATTCTCACCTTCAAGAAAAGGTTCCTGCAATACTTCGCAGTTTCTGTGCTATTCTAATGGGACCACTTGTCTGCTACCAAACCCTCAACTGACAAAATGAGATCTTGTGTGTTGTATGTGACAGCTGCCCATCAACTTCTACTGGTGATGACAATCCAACCCTCTGCTTTCTACATGGAGAAAGCAGACTGCCTCAGCCACCCAGTTGTTTCCCACCTTTAAGGATAGTATCTCTTGTGCCTATTAAACTTGTGACAAAGCAACAGGCAAACTTCAATACAATAGTTTTGGTATTAGGATTAAATTAAACATTAATATTCCTTACAAAAACATAAACTAAATCACTTCTCAATGCATGAACAACAATAAAGTAGGCAAAAAAACAACAAAATGTAACAAGAGAAAAAGCATGTAAATCAAATTCTTCTTTCTTCTGAAAATACAGACTGTGGTAAAACTTTTGTTGCATCTCTAGGTTTAAACAAAAATTAAACCTTCGACTGAAGCAGTGCTAACATGATCACAGAATAAAGTTCTGGCTGTTATACAAAATGCACACATTTTCTTCATCCTTTTTTTCCCCCTTCCTTTCCCTTCCCTTCCTTTCCTTCCCCTCCCCTCCCCTCCCCTTGCCTTCCCTTCCCTTCCCTTCCCTTCCATTTGCTTGGCTTTCCTCTTTCTTCCACCTGCACTTGAGTTACAGAACTTGGTACACAGAAAAGTGACTTAGTTCTCCAGCAGGACAACCCCCTCAATATCCAAAGAAACAAAATGGGAACTTTGGCCCACTCCACCTACAAACCCCATCCACAAAAACGTTATCCTAGTAACTGTGTCTTTCACATTTTATAATCATTAACTTCTTAAACCTGCACCTTCTTTTTGGTCCACATATTGTCACATTACAAAAAAAGAAAAATCAAATACCATGTCAATGTTACTATATCAAATCTGCTCTTTGCTTCAGAAAACTGCTCCTTACACCACCACTTTTCACCTCCTTGTGCACATGCCAACAAAACCGATGGTGTGTTCGTCACTGCCACCTTCAGTCACCCATGGGACAGTCACACAGAAACAAGGAAACCTGAAGGTGCAGGAAAGGTGTTCTTTCTGGTCTGATGCTTACCCAGCAACACTTCTAGCACCGATGGTAGAATCTGAAGAGCAACAGGAGCACATCCTTGCTTTATTTTTGATTAAGAAACACAAGAGAACAGGGGTAAACTGGCCAAAAAACCAACCAACCAAACAAGCAAACAAAAAAACCAAAAACAAAAGACCTGGAAGGGAAGAAGAAAGGGGACCTAATATGTGAGGCCTGCACACACGGCTGTCCAGGCAGCACCATGCAGTTTCGAGCTCCAGTTGCAAAGAATTCCAAGTTCTCAGGATCTTGAAGACTGGTATCAGCAATCCCCTGACTGCACTGCTTGACTAGCTCAGGAGAAAAGTCCTTCCCAATATCATGAAGTCGACCTGACTGCTGCCACCAGACCACACAGAGGCAAAGAATGCTTTCAATCCATTCACACAGAATTTAAGTCTTCAAATGCTTTTGTATGTAAACCTACCATCCAGGTGACTGGTTTCCACAGGCAGGATCTCTGTAGCCTTTCTGTTCCAGCCCATTTTCTGGATGGATCAGATACATGCCACAGATGTTGATGCTTCTCCTCACTGCAGGACCGAGTCCTTCCATTTGTGTTCTCATGAACCCACTCGTCGTCATAGCACACCAGAAGCTTCAAGCCATCCATGTTGGGGAGGATGATGATTGCATGAGGTTTAATGCTGTACTGTATGTGTGTCAGTAGAAAAATATCATAAACTGATTCTGTGTCCACATTCGCAGCAGGGAATCCTGCCCAGGACCCACAGATCACTTTCAAAAACTGCTGACCTTCCTCAAAGGTGATTATCTACCAGAAATGGCTAGTGCACCAGGTCTCCAAACGACTTAAAAGCCATTAAGTTTTGATATAGCTTAGGTGCCCACACATAAATTTCAACAGAACTCTTCAAAACAATTACCAGAAACTTGATTCTTGCATATTTTACAACTTTAAAGTGTACACATTATTCCAAATCACCCATAGTTGCTCAACTTTGCTTCTTCTCAACTTCTGGGTCCCCGTAAAGTATTTCTCTTTCAATTAATTAAATTTGTTGATACATTTTAGTTATACATAGTGATCACATTCATCCTAGGGAATTTGTACCTGTGCATGATATATCTTGATTCTTTTTTTTCCCACTTCCCCACCCTCCCTTCAACCCCTCTTCCCCTCCTTAGCTACAAAAGATTTGTTTCCATTTTTTCCTTCTTTTCATATTTTTAAAAGTATTTTATTTTTTGATCAGGACAAATGGTAGACACATAACTTAACCTTTTAACCAGATATTGTCACCCAGACATTCCAGCCCTTAAACATGTCCACTTGCTGAAAGCATCTTCTGTTGACCCCAGGATACATCTTCTCTTGGGCACTTCAGTCCAGCAGCATCAGCTGCTTTCTGAGCCCACTAGCAAACATGTTTCTCATAAGATAGCATACAGGATCTCCAAGTTAAACCTTTTGTACACATGCACCACAGGGGCGTCACTCTGTGGCATAGTATTGGTGACATTCACATTGCCACCAAGTCTTTCCAGGAAGGATCCTGCCTTATGACTTCTGGTCTCATTTCATCACAGGAAAATCCCACCATAAAAGTCACTATTGTCCCACTAGATGGAGAAATCTGAGGTGATCTGAGGGTCTATAAAAGGTATAAAGGAGGAAGAAGACTGGTGTTTAATTTAGAGTCTAGTGCATGATCAGAATGTTCTCCTTGCATGGTGTTGTAGCTAGTTCGCTTTCCACAATGTCATGGACAATCATGGTTTTCATGGACTCTTGTTTCACCAACGACTCAAATTCAGAGATGACGTGGGGTCCTCTGGTCCCGAAGTGGACTACTTCGCCCCGTTCTGCTTCACTTCCTCCTTTGTTGTCTGGACTCCTCTATCACTTTGTGAGGTGGCTGCATATCTTCCACTTCGAGGAGCTCTCTGGCCAGCAATGTCAAATCCACTTCACCAGCAGTCTTGAGAGGTCTAAACACTTCTTTTTTTGTTTTTGGGTTTTTTTCCCCTTGCAAATTTGAGGCACTGAAATGGACAGCCCTCTGATCTAGCCAATGCCCTCACTTGGAAGCACTCTTTGGAGTTGCTCTGAGACCCAGGGGGAAACCAGGCTGTGACCTGAGTTACTGGACCCTGAGCAGCTGCCACTGCCTGGCCTGGGGAACAGCTTCTCCACGCTGTCCCACGGGAACCTGGGCTTGATACTGCTCGTGGACTTTTTCTGTCCTGCATGGCTACTCTGCTGCCCCCTGCTCTTCAGCAGGCAATCTCGAGGGGTGGACAGGAGAGGGAGATACTGTGCTCACAGGAACCCTGTGGGCTCTGTCAGCAGGCTCGCAGTGGGGCCTGGGTTGGGGAGGTGTGTGACAGCCAGGCTTGCTCAACTTCTGCTGTGGGGCAGGCTACAGTCCTGCAATCACAAGGCCTGTTCCTGGACCAGCATCCAACAGGGCATTTCTAAGTGCCACTGCTCCTCCCTGCTTTTCTTTCTCTGCTCATCTCTTCTTTGCTCTATATCTCCAGAGGCCTCTTTCTGTTCTCTCCTTTGCTGCTCTCGTTCTTGCTGCCTCCTCCTTTCAAGCTCTCTCTTTGTTGCTCCTTGTGCCACTCCAGGTGTTTCTGTGCTTCTGCAGCTGTTACGCCTGTGGCAGCTGCTGTCCTGGCAGAGCCTTGGAACACTCCTGTTCTGCTGCAGTCTCAGAGTGGACCCCTTGGGCACACTGACAATGGAGGTTGGCTCTCCTTCCTGCTCAGGCCCTTCCTCCTCTTCTCCCTCTCTCCCGCTGTACTCATACCTCCTTTCATCTTTCTCTTGTCTCTTCACTTTGGTCCAGTCTATATTGTCCCAAAATTGGATTTGAACTTGTCTTTCACTTGGCTCATCCCTTGTAAAAGGATGTTTCAGAAACTGTTCTATGGAGGGCTGCCGCAGGTAATTCTTCACCAGACACCCTTCTATAAAACTAGAAAAACTACCTTTTTTTGGAGTAGGAAGAAGGTTTCTGGGAAAGAGAAACAGTGCTCTCAGAGAAGGGGAGCACCTTCTGCCATCTCAGTGGCCATCATGCCACATAACCCTTTAAAGGTCACTTCTGTAGTCCTAGGTGGTACCTGGGTTCTGGTCACAGGCGATGACCTCAGGCGCCCATGGCAAGAATATGAACATATTTCTCTGTCCAACTGCCCTGTCCAACTGAGTGCTCATGCCAAGGTCCACCTCTGTGCTCTCCATCAGCAGTACCTTCTGGCCCAGGGAATCACACTAAAGTCCAGACCCCTCCGGATTTCTCTGTGGATACACACGGTCCAGTCCTCTTCGAGAGTGTGTTCCCTTCAGTACTGTTCACGAGGTCTGTGATGGGCCCTGCCCCAAGCAACTCCATAACAAGCCAGAGTGGGCCATCATGGCCCAGAGGACGCTTTTTAATGGAAGCACCACAGTATATTGCGATATTTCCATGATGAGAATGTTTCTTTGGCATATTTCTCTCCATTTCGATTTTTTCCTCTCTATCCTCACTGACATTCATAACTTTGACAGCTGCCCTCTGACCCATTTTAACACACTGAGCCTTGTAGATTTGTCCATAGTCACCATTCATGATCACTTGTACGAAAATCTTGTATGGAAATCCCAGCACGGTCCCTTAGCATCAAGAGGCCGATGTCCACCACTCATGTCCAGAAGACTTTGCCCTCTTCCTGAACTTCAGCCAAGGCTGGCCACCCTGGGTCCACAGCCATAGGCTTGACACTTATTTTTAAAATATCTAGGTTCTTACAGGAACTTAAATTCCACTCTAAACTGACAAAGGTCAGCTTTCAAGCAAATGGGATCTGATGGGACCCCGTTATACAGGAAAACTGCCATTTATATTATTTTTGTAAGCAATATAGAGTATGTGCACAAACTAGTGTGTGAAACAGAATTTTAAATACTTTTATATTAAGACATTTAACAGTCTGGCCCAATGGAAGAAGATACAAAATTTTTTTTCTTATTTTGGTGGTGGTGTTACTGGAAATTACACCTTGGGCCTTAACACTGAGTTACATTCCCACCCCTTTTTATTTTTTGACACAAAATTTCACTAAGTTGCCTATGTGCCCTTGAACTTGTGATCCTCCTACCTCAGCCTCCCAACTGCTGGGATTACAGGTGCGTGCCACCTCATCTGGCTAAGATATAATTGGTGGTTACACAAACAGAGATAATTTGCTAGACATTTTCAACAAAGAAAACAACCTGCTTCAATTCTCTCAATTTTCATATGGTTATTGTCAATCAATACATGCAGACAAATAGATGGATTTCCTCATATATATGTAGATTTCAATATACATAGATTTCCATATACAGTATATATATAGATTTCAGTAGCCCTCTATATATTTAGAAATCTGAAATAAACTACTGTAAAGGCTAGGATGTCTCAGAGACATGACACTGTACCAGAATTTTGATGCTCTGGGAAATCTTGTTTTATAACTGCTTCCTGTTCATTGTACCCTGCAAGCAGTACATGCCATCCTTGCTCCTATTGTGACAGGCCCAATAACAATATTATCCTACATTTTTATAGCCTTTTCAAAACTAGCATTATAGGACAATCAGATCAGAGTATATGACCTTGTTGATAAATGTGCCGTCTCAAGGTGGCTTTAATTATTTCCCACTAGTTTCAGAGCTCACCATTGTTTTGTTTGTAAGGAGACAAATACAAAGTTCATTTGGACACATGATTTATAGCACCCAGACTTAGAAAGGTTCCTACCTAGACATACGTTGACTAACCACAAGTTGATGTAGATGAAGCAAAAAAATCTTTGTATTGAACAGACTAGTTTTTGACTACCCAAATGATTCTTCACTTAGGAATGATGCTTTCAAAAGTTTTGAAAGGCTAGGTATTGATACATGTAATTCCAGCTATTCTGGAGGAAGAGGCAGGAGGAAAACAAGTTTGGGGCCAACCTGGGCAACTTAGGAGACCCTGTTTCAAAATGGAATAAAAAGGGCTGAGGATGAGCTTAGCGATGGATCACTAGCCTGGCACGTGAGAGAACTGGATTCAATCCCTAGTACCCCTCCACACCTACCAAAACCCCAAATTTCTTACAACAGAAATACATGAGCTGGGATAATCCTACGGAATTAGGTACTGGGGCTTGCTCCAAATTATGCTGTGCTCAAGGTATGTCACTGACAATAGTGAATGGGTATCTTGTTTTGGAGGGATGCTTAAATAAAGATTATTTATGAAGGCTATATGTCTCCATTCATGCAAAGAATTGCTCAGTTGAGTATAATTTAATGTCAGCTCTCAAGGCTAGAAGATACAGGAACTAAAACTTGCCAATTTGCAAAGAATAAAATAGAACTTATTTGTGTCATCATTTTCTATGTGCTTTAATGCCACATTGTAAAGTATATTAATCACTTTTTCCTATACCTTTTATGCATAAGTGGACATGTATCCCGCAGACTCCTTTCTGCCTCGATCAGTGGGTGATCTGAGAAGTCATTGTGTCCCAGGACCGTTTTAGGAAATCTGTGGTGCAGTTTGGAGGTGGGAGCAAAGCTCTGGAGTCCAATAGTTTGAGTTTGGCTCTGTTTCCTCTGTTGGGCTTGGGATAAGTGACTTGAATACTCTAGGCATAAAATTTTTAATCTGCCAACCAAGATAAAGATTGTGCCCACCCCAGGTTACTGACCCTCAACTCCTCCCCCCAATTACTGTGAGGATTAATTGAGGCATCAGAGGGGCAGTGCTGTTTTGCAGGTGAATCATTGCCTCTTTCTGACGCATTTGGTATATAGTGCCCCAAACACCATTTCAGAGATGTTTTTTGTCATCTGCCTTATAGACATCCTATGCATCATTAACTACAAAATAGAGCAAATAAAAAACAAATCACACCATAAGGGTGTGTGGGCCTCCATTGGCCCCATGAGTTTCCTAAACACTCCTTGTCCTCTGACTTGCTGTCACTTTTACTGAACAAGTGATTCTTCCTCCCTAGATGTGCCTTTTCCCCACCTATTTGAGTTCAACTACATTTCAAGCTGGAGACTCAATCCTACCTTCTCTGTGAAACCTTCCTGATTTCAATAGTTCCCACCCATGTTTCCTACCTCTGAATTTAACCGATTGCCTAGAGCAGCATTTCTCAACTTTGTCTTGCTGCTGTGCCCATGACTGATTTTGTTCAGGGTACTAAACATTTCTGCATGTGGGCAGAAATGCCACTTTCACAGCACAAGTTAATTTGATGGAGGTTATAATAATTCTTGGAGCACTACCTTTCATATCCTAGTAGAGATCTCAGTGAATGACATTATAGGGAGAGTCTTTAGTTTGTGTCATTTCATTTAAGAAATAAAAAAGAAAATCATGGGCAAACATGAGAATTTTATAATTAGCAATGCATTTCCTGTAACAAATCTCACAATGACAACGACAATGACATGTTATACCATGAAGCTTGAGAACCACTAGTTTATATTTCTAATGTGACTTTTAATATACAAGCAGTTTTCATGGGGTTGTGTTAAGAAGTTTTAAAGGTTATTTTTTAAAATAAAGGACTTATGTTGGACTTCAAAATTTGCTTTTCTATAAGTAGTAAAATAAAATATGACTAGGTACTCAAGATACCTCACACAAACATTCCATTCATGATATAATTGGACCACAGTGCTAAAAGTACCTGTGTGGTGGTACTTGGACATAGCTAGAGCACTGATAGCATGAAAGAGTGTCACTGATTCACTTAGGAGTAAAGAAAAGAAAGGAGGGGTGTGAGCGTATGTGCCAGCTTGTGTGCGAGTATGCACATGAAGTGGGTAGTTCAGGATGAAACAGTAGACCTCAAGGAGGGGAAGGCAGAGAATCAGGAGAAAGAAAAGCAGGGTAGGCAAAAAGAAGTCAGTTAAGTGGAGATAGGACAATGTATTAATGTATTACAAGTGACATTGGCTTAGACTGTTACATGTTCAATTGTTGTCTCTCCAATTAAAATGAAAATTTGTTGAACACAGGTCAGGTGTCATATACTATTTTATATTCCTCTCAACCACTTGCATATAATAGAGCTCTATACCCAACAGCCACCAATGTATGCCAATTGATTAGTGGCATCTTATTATATTCCATGCCCATCCCTGGAAAGTCACCCTAATGTATGTCACCATGAAGAAGCTACAATGTTGTCTTTATCTGTGAAGCCAATGCTTCTATTTTTGTTGTCATTTTTCAAGGAAAACTAATTTCTTAGCATAATTACTTTTAATGCATAGTTCATTTTGACCTTCATAATTTATCTGCCTATTAAATGACAGATGGTATCTGACTACTGTCATGATACACAGTACAAAGAGTACAAAACGAAAAAGATTCCTAATACTTTGTAATGTTTATATATTCATTGCCTAGGATTTTTGTAACAAAGTAACCCAAGCAGGATGGCTTAGAAAACAGAATCTGATTGTTCACTGTTTTTGAAGACTGCCTCTGACCTCTAAAATCAAGGGCATGCTCTCTGCAAGGTGTAGGGGAGAATCCTTCCCTGTCTTCTCCAGTTTCTCACATTGGCCTGTAGTGGCTACTGTTCAATGACTTTTATAAGTACCACTCCAGTCACACTGCTGCCTTCTCCCTGTGTCTTCCTATCATCTTTCTTCTGTGTGTTAACTAAAAACTTCTAAGTAATCATTTAAATAATTTCAAAGGATGTTTAGTGCATTTTGGGCACCTTCCATTGTTTTCAATGTGAGACCGATGTGGGTTCATAGCTGACCATGTGAAAGAAATGGAACTATTTTATTTTAAAATTTGTTATGTTGTATAGCATAGAAATGAGCTGAAATTGCCTGAATCTCATACCAGCAGGCTAAATCTGCATTTGGCATATGTACTAGTCAAAACTATTCTAGGTCTGCTACATTCTCAACCTATAGTTTTTTGTATTTTATTTTAAAAACAATTTACACTATAGCACATTTCCTCAAAGTGGGTCAGTCAAATAAAAAGGGGAAAGAGAAAATTGTGAAAGCTGAAAAAATGGAAATAACCATTTGGGAGGAAGCCACATCTTTTCCTAAAGAAATCAAATCATGAACTTTTTATACATTTTTCTACTTTCTAGATTTACTAGTTATCAAAATTTTCTATCATTCAATTTTCTCCATCTGTCACATGCTTGTTCTGATACTTTTTCATGTTGAATGTGTTTCAATTTATGTTTATTGAATATTGCCATGGAATTCTGCCACAGAATTTTTAAACATGAGAACAAGTGAATAAAATAAATAAAAAGTGATCTGAATAAATCCTAAAGGAAAAGGAACTATGAAGACAGACTATAAGGAGAAAGGAAACAAGATATCCTAAAATACCAAGTAGAATGTATTCATTAGAGACCTCTTCTGTTTGCTAAAGAGTTTGGAATTTCTCCTTTATCAATTGTCAGAGACAGAGATGCATTTGGAAGATTTCCAAGGAATAATCTATGAAAAACTTTTTATGAAGGATTACTGTATCAGGTAGTATGGTCGTCAATCTGGGATGGATGAAGAGGGTTTATTGCCTGTTCCTTAAGAAAATGTTATAGTCCAAATTTTCCAGTTAAACATAAGCATTTTGATATTATATCATGCATGATCATGAATTACTATTAATGAAACATAAAGGATAGAACATCTGCCTTAGGTATGTGGTAGGCATTAACGCTGTTTGAAAATAACTACTATTCCTTCTTTCCTTGTACATTTTATGTGACTAATTGTATACAATGAATTGAGGCTGAAACATTTAATTGTCAAACTTTCCCTCTTTTCTTGGTGTGAATACTGTCAGCATTTACTCCAGTAGTCTGGCTGCTTCAGTGTACACCATGGACAGAGCCCTCGCAAACAACGGTGAGTCTTAGCTTGAGCTGCTATAACAAAATACCATAAACTGCTGAACTGAAACTTTTCTTGCAGTTTTGAAAATGGAAGTTCAGGGTTGGGTTCTGGTGAGGGTTGTCTTCCTGGCCTGTGTGCACACAAGGCCTATGTTTGGTGTAAGAAGGGATGAGGTGAACATGTTCTTTGTATCTCACTAATCTCAAGATCATCTTGATAACCTTTAAACCTCATTACTTCTTGATATGGTTTAGATCAAGAATGTCTCCACAGGCCTCATGCAATCACAGGCAGGGTTTTCAGAAGGTGATTGAATCATGGGGAAATACAGCTAATTTGCTATTAGGAAAAGTCTGGTCTGAAGAGGAGGGTCACTGGAGCCATGACCTGGAGGGGCATATCTCTCTCCTCAGTTTTTCCCTTCTTTTTGCTTCTTAGCCATCCTGCTGTGAGCAGATTTCATCCCTTACTCCCTTCCACCATGCACTTCCTGACTTGGAGTCAGTCAACCATGGACTGAAACTGTGAGCTCAAATAAGCCTCTCCTCCTTTAATTTGTGGATATTGGATATTGTCTCAGCAATGAGGAATCTCCAAATATCATTCCATTGAGAGTCAAAGTTTCAGTAAATGTATTTGGGGAGGACACAATTTAGTCCACAATTGTGGACATGGATCTTTAGAGAGAAATAACATAATGCTGATTTTGGGATAGTTTGTTATCACAGCACAATTTAAGCCATCCAGACTGATATATTTTGTTAAGTGAATATTATGCCTTTAATCCAAAAAAAATTATAGTGAAGGTACTTAATTTTCTAGTACTCTAAATGTTGGTGATAGGGCTGGGATTAAAACCTTAAACTTTCCCTCCCTTGGAAACTAAATTGCTAGAACATCACACTTTCCTTATGAAGAACTTCATAATTAATTCTTAAATTTGTGAAAATAATATCACATCATTAAAATAAACTTTTTTGCTATTTCACCCTGCAGGGTGGACAGTAAAATTAGTTGCTTAATTAGCTTGCATAAATACTAAGAATCCAGATGTCTGCTGAAACATGAAATTCATCTTTGCTTACCTTGAATCTCTTCTTGGGTATGGCACAGGATGTTAATCTTAAGAAACCTTATCTATAGATAGTTGGAATGACTTGGAAATTCACCATTCAAACATAAGCACAGATTGCAAAATTTTTATCATTTTAAGTGTTCTACAAGATTTTCTTCAAATGTAAAGGTCCTTTACAAGTTGCAAGATGGACTGTTTTTAACTGTGTATTAATAAAATATAATCGTTCATATAATGGTGGTGTAATTAACACATGGAACCATCTCTTATCAACAGCTGTTGGTGTGAGCAAAGAACACTAAAGATGTTCTTTAGTGGAGCTACATATTCCAACTGCATGTCAAGGTCTAATGACAGAAGCCCTGCAAGTGAACACACACAGATATTTAGTGAAACAGCTATGCAGTAGTGTTATATTTTACATATATAACTTCAAATATAATTCATCACACACCACATTTAAATATCAAAAAAAGGTAATAATTCAAAAGAAATGAAGAACAAAGTCAAGTCACTCATGAAGGGTAACAAAACAGAAAAAGCAGCTCTGGAGTTCAATGGTTCTGGGTTTCAATCTCCAGCTAGTTGTGTGACTTTTTCTAAGCCACTTAGTGCCTTGGAAACCAGCATTCTTATTTGTAAAATAGAGACAATCAGGGATGATGATGTAGCTCAGTGATAGAGTGCTTGCCTAGTGTACACAGGGCCTTGGGTTCAATCTCTAGTCTCACTCATTCTCAAAAGACACTCATGCCTACTTCACTGAACTATTGTGAGAAAATAGTTACCTGGTATGTAGTATGAGATTTACCGTATTGCAATTATTAAGCTTTGATGAGAATTTAATGAATAGAATAAAAATTTAGGGAATATTCCTGTAACTAAGCATTAACAAGTACATAGACAATACTTAATAACATAATATAGAATCTTTTTGCACACTATGTACCAGACTCGTGACAAATATTTTACATTGATTACTTTATCTTCACATTAACCCTATTCTATAGACATTATTATTCTCCCAATCTATAGTTGAAGAAATAGAGGTTTACTGAAGTTGAGTTCCATGCAGGGTGGGACTGGATCTCAAAAAACAGAGACCACACTGTTAAATCATACAATTCTGAAGAGATTCTTGGGTAGCTACTTTTGGGGGTGGTTCTAATGTCACTGTCGTCTTCTACAGCATATTATGACTTCCTTGTTGGGTCTGTATGTACCTCTGTGACCTTAAGATAATGTCTGTTCTACAGCTACACTTAAGATCCAACAAGATGCACAGAACTGCATTGACAGACACTGTATAAATTTATTGTTTACACATATCGAATCAACTTGCTAAGGAATGCCATTTGCTTGTTTTCAGCATTGTATTAAAGGAAAATGATGATGGGTAAACTATTACCTCTTTATGCTTCAGTGAGTTCTCTTCATGATCAATGACTTCGACACTGAAAGACATGCATATGCAGGCACTGTGTCAGTTCAGCTCATGCCCTCATCCAGGAGGTGAGGAATCATTTTATGCCAGAAGGCTATGGGTCAAAAGTGAGAAACAGGTTGGTATAGAAGGTACATGCCTGCAATCCCAGGACTCTAGGAGGCTGAGTCAGGAAGAGCAAGTTTCAGTGCAGCTCAGGCAACTCAGTGAGACCCTCTCGCCAAAAAAAAGAATAAAAAAAAAAAAGAAAAGAAAAGGTAGAGGCTGGGTATGCACATAAATACATCCATAGGCCAATAAGGTATTACCTGTCTGCTTCAAAGACTCATCTGCCACAGTTTTCAACACTCAATGTGCAGGACTGGCTGTGAGTGTACTGTCCGCAGGTTCAATTCAGGATGCAAGATATGCAACTTCAGAACCTGAGGACCTCAGCAACTCTTGACATTTCAGGGGGTAGGAGTCTGATTGCTCCAGGCCCTGAAGCAGATCCAGCTGTACTAAGCCTGGAGGACTGGTATGTTTTTCACTCTGTGGTACAGTTTGGATTTCTTAACCATTTCAGTACTGTGCACAGGGATTCAACAGCTTCTAAAACTCAGTAAGATGACCTGAGCAGTACCAAAGTCACAGATTCCAATTATTCCGGCGCCCATAACATTGGAAATTTCACCAATCCAACTTTTGATGGAGTTCCACAGTTATCGTGACTGCTCAGGCCAATGGGGCTTGCTGGAAGAAGCAGTAAGAGACAGTTTCTGCCCTTGAAGAATTGGCTCTTTGGAAATGAGATATATACAGGGAAATATCTACATATTACAAAACATCATGTGGGTCATGCTAAATGAGTTGGCCACAGCACAGTTCCTAAGGAGACCCAGGAAATGACCAACAGACACCCTGGAACACCAGTAGCACCTTCTGAGACCAGACAGCTACTTATGGCTAATAGCTACAGCTATCCACACAAAGGCTCTTTTTAGACGTGAGTTTAGTTATATTTCCCAGGCATAGAGTCTACTGCAAGATGTACTTTTCATCAATGAGAATTAGAGCAACAAGAAAGTGAAAAAGAGGAGCTTGAGCCCACAAAATAAGGAAGTCTGAAAAATAAGACTTTTTATCATGAAGTCATTTGCAGACACAGGTTTGGCAGTGTACCAGGGAGAATGTCCTTCACTATAGCTAAGGTTTGCCTTTCTCTGTCACAATGCATACACTGAGTCCTGGTAACTGGATATGCCTGCAGAGTCTGTAGAAGATGTCAGCCCTGCTTTTGGCTCTGTGCCCAGTCCTCTTCTGGTGTCTTAGTGGGAGTCAGGGTGTGGTCTCAAACAACAAAATGGGGCTGGGTTCACTTACAAAAAACAGAAGATAATGATTTTTGATTTTCAGATATGTGGAGTTGACAAATCTGGAATCACACAAGTAAAGGTTACATGACTGAAAGTGTTAAACTAGAAGTGAGAGAAGAAATCAAGCTTGAAGAGTCACACACTGGGAGGCCTGGAGAGCATGAAGTTTCTTTCTGGGGGGAGACAAAACCTTGAAAATATTGACAGTGAGAGGCACCAAGAAGTTAGTAAGGAAAATTAAATTCTAGACTTTAAGAATTAGAATAGAGGCCAGGGATTTAGCTCAGTGGCTCAAGCACTTGCTTGGTAAGCATGACGTTGAGTTCGATCCCTGGTACAAAAAAAAACCAAAGAATTAGAATAGAGGTCACAGGAATAAAGAGAGGACGGTTTGAAGGAGATGGAAAGATGTTACTCACTTTGTGAATTTCTATGCTAACAAAATAAGCAGACAGAAGCACATTGGCACTGGAATGAGGCTTTCTATTCTTACTGTTGATTACAGAGACGAAAGCCCATGAGGGACAGAAATCCCATGCTGAACAGAACAAACAATAAAGATGTACAGTTTTTATGGAATCTACAGGGTAGACAAGAACCTGGTTTCTTGAGTTTTAGTTGCATCTGTGATGAACTTCATTGTGCCTCTGCATGGGATGTCTGTCTCATTACCATCATAGGTCTCATCCTGGTGTGTGACTTTACTAAGCTAATAAAGTAAAGGTAACTATAGGTTACTTTGTTCAGTCCTCACCACCTGGAATTTGCTCCTTATCATTTGGGAAAGTCCCTGGGAAATAGGTTTTGGTGCAGGCAGATCACTCCCCTGCCTCAGTCAGTTTGATTTTAATTACCTGGATGGGGGTTTTCTTGTTTTGGCTCTATCTTCTGGCTATCTCAGTTGATTACATAGTCTTTGAAGGCTGAGCAGACTTCCCATCCTCCCATCTCCCCCTGTGTTATCTTAATTGTATAGCTTTGAAGACAGCAATTTTTAACGTCCAATTTTCTGGTATGTTTGTTAACCCCACTGGTCCGAGGGTTAATCTAGCTGTCTCAAAGGGAAACAGGTGCTGGGAAAAGGTCATAAAAATCAAACTATGTCAGAGGAAGGGCTGATACGTCTGTCTCAGTATGGAGTGATGAAACCAGATAGCAAAAATTGGAATAAAATAAGGTCACATTACACTGGCAGGAGAAAGGCCAGAAAGAGCAAAGGGCAGGAGCCCAACCCATTGTGGTTCCCTCGTGGTCAGGTACTTCGTGTCTGTGTCCTATCTTGGGCTTGTTTTGTTCAGCTGTGCACGGCAAAAGTCTCTGGTGAGGCCTGGGAGGTGGTGAAAGGCTGTGTACCTGACAGATGGCCGCAGGTAGGAAAGGCTCGGGAAGAGGAAGCCCGGGAGGCCTTGAGAGCGTGCAGTCTCTTTCCCTGAGGGACGAACTCCGGGTTAACATTATTTAGCACTGCACTGTTTTCTACACATCCAAACCGCAGCACGCGCTGAGAGCGGGACACCAGAGCCCAGCGCTGCGGCTTCCTCCTACTCCACGTGACTCGTCCTGACCGCGGCTCCACTCGGTCCACCAGAATCCTGGGGACCCCGATACCGGGCTCAAGGTGGATGTCCGAACCCCGTCCTTTACCTTGCGAGGACTTAACCTCCCCAAGCCCTCAAACCCCGCGCTCCTCTCTCTCGACTTCGCCGGCTCAACTTCACCCCCATATTCCGTGGCAGACAGCCACGCCAGGAGGTGGCGCCGAGCTAGTTGGTAGGTATCTTCAGAGCCGCGGAAGTGACGCTTACCGGAAGTGACGATTGCTTGTGCTCGCCGGTGGCGGAAGTCCCGCCTACCCCTGACGACGGAAGTTCTGTTCGCTGCACTTTTTTTCCTCGTGCTGCCCATCGCCGGCATGGCGCACTACAACTTTAAGAAGATCACGGTGGTGCCGTCCGCTAAGGTAGGGGGCGTAGATGATCTTCGCCACCTCTCACCCGTATCACTTTTCGCCCTTTTTGCGTGGGCGCACCCAGGCCTGTAATCCTGGATTTGGGAGAGGAAGTCACTAGTCCCTCATTGCCGGACCTCGCTTCCTAGCCGGTCCACGCTAATCAGGGACCCAAGACATCAGCCACACCATTCAAAAGCAAGCTTCTCATTCTCTTCCTCCAGAGACTGAGGACCCTTTGAGACCAAAGTGCCTCTTGAGTAAATGGCCTCTTAGGGACCGCCTCTGGCTCCAGGTGGATAGGTAGGCGGTGTCGATCTGGAGGAGGTGCTAGGGTGGAAGTCTACCGTGGTCAGTGATGAACCGAAACCCCCAGCCATGAGATTCGGAGTTCATTGTAGCCCCCACTTTTCTCTGGAAGTCTTGGCTCGTTGCTGTCGCGGTTTAACATTTAATTTTTAAAGATGTTTCCTTTTACTGTTGGATTTGGAAAACTTAGTTGTTTTTAGGCATATCAGGATGAACGTGACCAGGTCAAATTTATATAATGTTATTAGATGTAGCAGGAGATTTCAAAAAGTGTTGAGTGTAGAGATTGTTAGTGAGTCAGTTTTTTATGTAGAGAACTTTTGAGGAATAGGATTGCGTTGCAGTTAATAGGTGAAAACACCTACGGGAAACATGTTTCTCGGGCAAGTCCTTGGAGCCCTAAAAGGGAGAACCAGTTTAGAGAAGGAATTGCTGTCATTAGCTAACTTGTTCAGTGTAAATATTGTCAGTCTTCTTTCAGTGACTTCTTCAAGTCCCAATGATGGAATCAACTTGTGTTAGAAAACTTTGTAAGAACTACTATTTTACACTCCTAATACAGAGAATTGCTTTATCATTTCTCTTAGTCTTTTCTCACTTCCTCCTCTGACAGTCGTTCTGTCATGTCTCTCAATACATTTTAGTATTTCCAAGGAAATCATTTATAAGAATCACATCTTAGTTATGTTTGACCTCATGATGTTTTCTCAGCCATCCCTCAAGTTTATTGAAGGAATTTGTACAGTTAATTTTTTATATTAATGCAGTGTTCATTTTTTGTTGTCTTAAGTGGAGTGTTTTTTCTGGAAAATAGACGAGTTTATGTCTAGAATACGGGTGACAATAGTCTTTGAGTGATTGGAAGTAAAAAAAAAAAAAAATTCCCATCTGGAAAATGTGGGATACCGTTCTTTATGGAAGCTCTCTGTGGTGTTGGAATTGCCCATAGTGAGGAGTGGGTGAAACTTTTAGGTGGACTGAAGAGAAAACAACGGAAAAACAGGCACATCTATATCTGGGTGATCGCACTACTAGTAGTGGTGGCCGACAGCGGGAGACTGGTGTATCTTGAGCGTTCAGACCAAAAGGGTCAGGTTCCCAGGTTGAGAAGGACCAAGATCTGTTGCTAGGATTTTTGGACGTATGGACAGGAGGAAGAAAACAACAAGGTCCAGCAGATGTGGTCTAGAAGAGGCTCACCTGACTCCTTCCTGGAGAGTGATAGCATGAATCAGAGAGGATGGCTGGTGTTGTGTGGAAGGACAGCAATGGCAAGGGCAGCCTTATGGATCAGTCACTTCACAGAGACCTCCGGGGTTTTGGCACCAAATGTTTGGTTGATTTAAGATCCCAAGATTACTGATAGAGGCAGAAAGATTTATTAATATGACAAATATAGCAACATATCAGTGGTTTGAAGTAGAGGCTTTAGCCTTCACTTTAGAGGGAGGGTGGCAGCTTTTGAGCTTGGGCTGAACTTGGGTCAGTACAGCTGCATAAGATAAAGTACCTACCTTTTTGAAAGTCATTTCCTAGAGGAATAAGTAGAAACACTTACAAACACACTAGAAATACGAGAATTGTTATTAGGGAGGTATATGCAGTTGATCCTCCATTACCTGTGGGATCCACATTCATGGATTCAACCAACAGCAGATAAAAGCACTTATTAAAAATTGTGTTTGCATTGAACAGATATACGTTTTATTCTCTCTCTTTTTTTTTTTTTTTTTTTTTTTTTTTGTGGCACCGGGGATTGAATTCACAGCCTCGCCCCTGCCAGACAGGGCGCTTACGCCGCTGAGCCAAACTCCCGGCCCTAGTTTTTCGAGGCAGGGTCGCACTATGTAGCTCAGGCCAGGCTTGTGCTCGCATTGTAGCCCAAGCCGGCCTCGAACTCACAATGCTCCTCCTACTTCAGCCTCCCGAGTGCTGGGATTAAAGGCGTGCACCACCACGCCCGGCTCATACGTTTTATTCTTAACAATATCTAAACATACAGCGTAATAACTATATGTAACATGTATTTTTTTTGGCGGCACCGGGGGTTGAACTCACAACCTCACACCTGCCAGGGCAGGCGCTTAAGCCACTGAGCCAAACTCCCGGCCCTGGTTTTTTGAGGCAGGGTCGCACTATGTAGCTCAGGCGGGCCTTGTGCTCGCATTGTAGCCCAAGCCGGCCTCAAACTCACAGTGCTCCTCCTACCTCAGCCTCTCAAGTGCTGGGATTAAAGGCGTGCGCCACCACGCCCGGCTTGTAAGATGCATATTGTATTGGTGTTACAAGTGATTTGTAAATGATTTAAAGTATATGAGTAGATATGTGTAGGTTCTACACAGTACGGTGCCATTTTATGTATGGAACTGGAGCATCCTTAGATTTTGGTGGTGTTTGGGTGGACAGATACCAAGGGATGACTGTGCATGAATTTGGGAGACTAGGTAATTGGTGAGTGAGACAGTCAGGGGAAACTTTATGAGGTAGGTAACTTTTGAATGGACCCCTTAACCATGCAAATGAAAAGACTATTTTGAGGAGAGTGGAGGAGATCTTTTATAGTCAGACTTCCTAAAACCTTTTGTTCTTCCTAATACTTGACAGACTGTGTTGTAATCATGCTATCTTTTCTGTCATTGGATTCTGAGTTTTTTGAAGAAATGGGCAAGGTCATTATTTTATCTTCAGCACCTGGGTATTCCTATTATCCTTTATAAGAAGTGGTTGATATTGTTGTATTAATCTGTGTTCAGGGAAAAATTGAGTAATTTTACATGGCTAGGTACATGGAATTGAGGAAGCATCGGGATAGAACCTTTACTAAAGAGGATGGAGCTATTTGCATTGGAAATTTATGCATTTACCTTGTATATCCTCAAATAATCACGTTACATATGCATAGGAAATTATAAACTGAATTTTTGCCCTTTTTTGTGAAAAAGTTAAAGCTATTCATATTGACATTGAAGGATTATTTCTTTTCAATATTTTTTCTGGTTTATGCTTGAATTGTCTAAAGTTTCAAATATTTGTAGGTATTCAGAAGTTAAAGTAACATCAAGAAAATATGAAGTAAAATTTATTTTACCAGCCATTTGTGTTTGTTACCCCCGTAAAGATGGACAAAGTTGCGTGTAAAAGATTTGGTTAGAAAAAGTAAATATTTATAGTTTAAAATACCTAGTACTGTTAGATGTTGTTTTTAAGAAGCTTTCTAACAAATGAGTGAAAAACAGATGTCTGAGTTGTGTTTTATTTTGTTTTATTACAGGACTTTATTGACCTGACATTGTCAAAGACTCAACGAAAGACTCCAACCGTTATTCATAAACACTATCAAATTCATCGCATTAGACATTTTTATATGAGGAAAGTCAAATTTACTCAGCAGAATTACCATGACAGACTCTCACAGATTCTAACAGATTTTCCCAAATTGGATGTAAGTGACTCTGGGGGACATGGATTGTTATGTAAATGTGAGCCTTGTAGAATCAGTTTTTAGCCAGTATTTTAGCTGTACTCATTTGACAGAAGAAACATTTTTGTCAGAGTTTACTCCTGGAGTATCATAGCTGGAAACAGAATCTGAATTTTTTTGAATCCTTACTATTTTTTTCTTTTGCACCAACCAAACCCAATCTAAAGAGGTTCAGAATTTTTTCCAGATTTTCTTTGTAAGTTCTAGGCTTACCGGGCCCAACCCAAACTAGATAAAAACTGCGAATTATGAACTCTGAAGCCCAGGAGTCTTTCATGCCTCACCAGCTCCTCTAGACTTTGTCTCCCCCATTTTTTTGAGGCATCTTTTCCTCTGGGCTCAATTAGGGCCAGTGGCCTAAGATCCATGACTGTGATCTTACTGTTTTATTAGCTGGTGGTGATCGTTTCAGTACTTACAGTTTTCTTCCCTGGCATTGGGAGGTGTGACACCTGAATTAAGCCAGAAAGGCAGAGTAACCTTACTCTGCAGCTTATTGTACTTTGCTCATTTATTTAGCTATAGAAACGTAAGAGCAGAAATTGCTTGACAGAGCCTGTAAACGAAGTCTTATGAGTGTGTAGGGTCACACAGTTGTGAGGTTGAAGTTCTGAAGGATGTGGGGATTGGTATAGTCCTAAAACCAAAATTGATCATTGCCCCAAAATGGTCCTTAAAGGTAGATGAGGTACAAAGAAAAGGTTAATTTATATAGCAGTTCTTTCTTTTATATTTAAAAAAGTAATAATGGTTTATTTAAAAAAGATACAATATTAGTATAAAGTAAAAACTTAGGCTAGAACAATTGAAAGATTTTGACTTGGCTTTTAGAAGGTGCCTGGTTTGTGAGGGTAGGGGAGGAAAAGAGACCAATGCAGTGACTTAGATAACTGATAGTGGTAAGGATATTGAGAAATGATTGGCTTCACTATCATTAGAAAGAAGAGCTCACACACAAGGTACAGTGTTCAGGGAAAGAACGAGAAGACTTTGAGGTTCTCCATCTCAGTAGAAGTGCCATTCACCAAGCTGGGGGAGGCTAAGAGGAGTGGGCGCGATGGAGGAGGACAAGAGATGTGTGTGAGGCTCCGAATAGAAATACCAGAGCTCATGAGAGGTCTGGCTCGGAGATGTAGAAGCAGAGTTTTTAAAGTGTAGATGATATTTAAAATCTCTTTAAGATCATATGATCTCATTGTGAGCATATGAAGACGACTACACTGGGAGCTTGAATGTGTGATATTGGTCTGTGATAGTCAGCACAGAGTTTGGAGAAGTGGCTGTTATATAGGAAGCTGAAAACACTTCAAGAAGGATGAGAAGCCAGCCACCCAGTGTCGCTTAGCGCTGTAAAAGAAATCAGGATTGGCAATTGGGAAGTTAGGTGAGCTTCATGAACTCATAGAGTTTGGGAGGGAGCATAGAAATGGGGTAGGAGGTGGAAGAATTGGGTCAAAGTAGTTTTGAATTTAAAAAAAAAAAACTGAGAAATGATGTTTGCAGCCTGATGCAAATGGTCCTATGGAGGTAAGAATTTCTGGTATTGTATTCCTGAGTAGTAGAGCAGGGATCTAGAACATATGGGGAGGACTGCCCTTGGCTGGTTCTCCAGATAGTTCTGTCACCGTAATGGGGTGGGAGTTAGGGCACATAGAAGGCATCTTTGCTACCTCCCGTGTATTGTTACTGTTTTCCTTAGAGGGCTAACTCAACAGGGTTCTTGTCCAGGAGAGGGAACTGGGGATAAGAAGCTGCAGATTTGAGGAGAGAAGAGAAGAAATTGATTTCTCCATGTGTTATTTACATGCATAGATAAGTAACTATTGGACCAGAATGACTGCTATACTTTTTTTATTTGTTTTATAGGACATCCATCCATTTTATGCTGATTTGATGAATATTCTCTATGATAAGGATCATTACAAGTTGGCTCTAGGACAAATAAATATTGCCAAAAATTTAGTGGACAAGTAAGGTATTTTCTTACTATAATATCTTTTAATTTAGTGGCAATAATGGAAAAAATACTTACATATGTTTTATTTTTTTGAAGTGTTGCTAAAGATTATGTGCGGCTAATGAAATATGGCGATTCTCTCTACCGCTGCAAGCAGCTGAAGCGGGCTGCCCTTGGGCGAATGTGCACTATTATCAAGAGACAGAAGCAGAGTTTGGAATATTTGGAACAAGGTACTTGTTCACATTAGCAGAAATGGTTTTTCTTCTTTACTTTTCTTTTTGTCTTTTTGTTTTGTTTTGTTTTTTGAGTCAAGGTCTTACTGTGTAGTTCAGGCTGCCCTTCATCTCACTATGTAGTCCAATTTGGCCTTGAACTTGTGGTGATCCTCCTGCCTCAGCCTCCCAAGTCATGGGATTATAGGTGTGCACCACCATACTCAACACAGAAGTGGTTTTTAATGTGTTCTGTTAAGATAATTGATGCTTGTTGAGGAATTATTCTTGAGATGTTTGTTTTTATTTTAGAGATTGTGGGATCAAATGTTTTCTAGCCTACCCTATAAGAACTTTTAATATGCCTGTTATTGGAGAGAATGTAGCTAGTGATTACAATGCTTACAAACTAATGGGACTGTTCAGAATGTGAATGTTTTTCATATTGCATAGGTAAGACACATGAATCTTGGGAAAATGCTTAAAAATGTAAAAAATAAAATGACTCATAGCTTTATGTATTGACATTTTCATTCTTTAAAAATGCTTTTATTTAATAGAACCATTTCTGACTTAATGTAATAGAGTTTTATAGAAAAAATTACTTATCCTTTTGTATGCATTTTTATACTACAAATCATTTTGACTTGTTTGGTTTTATTCTCCTTTTGCCTGCATCTTGTAAATAATTTTTCAAATAAGATTTATGTACATGGGTGCCTTAAAAATGCTGTCCTCCAGGTGTGTTGGCTCTGCAGTGTAGCCCTGTACCTAGGTGCCAGTTGGAGCTGTGTTGGTGTTACAGAGAGCCAGTTAATGCACATAGCCCATGTTGCAGCAAGAAGATTGTGGCATGCGTGCTTCAGAATACACTGTTGTCTAAATAACAAGAATCATTTATTTCAAGATTTTAAATTTTGAGTTTGATAATTTTTTAATTAATTTAAACTTTTCATAGTACGCCAGCATTTATCCCGCTTGCCAACCATTGATCCAAATACAAGAACTCTGCTTTTGTGTGGGTACCCAAATGTTGGGAAATCCAGCTTCATTAACAAGGTAGGTCTGTTTTTTACTATAAGCAGATGATGTATCTTAGGTCAAAGTACTACTGTTCTCTCACTTTGTGAGACTTAGGATGCATTTGGTAATATTTTTCTACTGATTAGTTAGTCCTTTAGTAAACATCCTAGTCTTCAGGAGGACTTCACAGCTGAGCACGCTCAAGTTCCTGTCAGGAACCTAGATTATGTTGCTGTTACAGAATCCGTTACTTTTGGTTTTCGTGTGCTTCCTATACTTTGTAAAGAATTTGAGAGATCGTTAAGTACATTTATGTTGATAAATGGAAAGTTTTATCTGTTGTGTTGTGTCAGCTTATTCTGAAAGTGGTCATGCCAGAGGGCTTTCTCTGCCAGGTGATTTCTGCTGACAGACAACACTCTCTGAGCTAGAATCTCCCAGTCTGCAGTTACTTCTCAGGTGGTTTGTCACCTTGATTGCTGGGTCAGCTTTTACTGAAATTGGGTCCATTGCAGTGGTGAGTTGCTGAGTCTCTCTTGAGTGAATTTATTAACAAATGTGACATTTAAGTAGCTTAGTAATAATTTTACTTCAGGACAATTTTACTGATCATGAAGTAAATAATCATTTTGTAACTAGCAACACTCAGGTGCCAAAAAAATTGTTGATTCTGTTAGGGCTTATAATTTACTGCCAGGAACACTTAAGGTTTGAAATAGGTTTATAAGTTTTACCTTGTCCAAAAAGTGCCCTGACATGTTGACAGACAAAACTGTCCATTGTTCTAGCTGAAGTTTCAAGTTGTCATCAGCATGTCTGAAACCTACTTTGGCCTGTGCCCTGGGAACTAATGTAGTGACCACTGTTTGTGTGTCTTTTTAAATTGTAATTTAAACTAATTAAATAAAATGAAAAATTCAGCTCTTCAGTCACTTGAACCACACAGTAAGTATTCATTAGCAGCATGTCACTGGTGGGCCCTGTCCAGATAGCGCAGGTGTTGAGCATTTCCATCTTCAAAGAGTGCTGTTGGGCATTGCTGGGCCAGTGATGCAGGTGGTAGGAGTGGAAGAAGGTGGTGGCCAGCTTCCAAATGTTGCGTCTCCTTGACCTGTAGCGTGAGCCTGCTGGCATGAAGGAAGTTGATAACTCCTGTCCTGCACAGTTTAATCATGTGAAGTCTCTTGTGGGTTTTTTTCCTGCCAAAAAATCAGTTCTGATAACATGTAGGTGCCATACCTGTATTCTTTGAGAGGAACTGTGGTATAGAATTGTGATGATGGAAGTTTTGATTGTTTTGTTTCAAGGTGACAAGAGCAGATGTGGATGTTCAGCCATACGCATTTACCACGAAGTCTCTGTTCGTTGGGCACATGGATTATAAGTATCTACGTTGGCAGGTGAGTCTTGACAGTATAGACATCTTGGTTTTTGGAATTCGATAATTTCTAAAGAACTGTAGTGATGTTTTATAGTGCAGAGTCAACTATAGTGCAGATCCTCCCTATAGGTTACATCCTGAGGAGGTGGGGAAAATAGCTTTTCTGGCATCACTGAGAACTTAAAATTCCCAATCACCATAAGGAAAACTCTTCTGAGCTTTGGGGATGCATATGGGCAGTTCATATTTATGTAATTCAGAGAAAGCAGCCAGCTGCCAGTATGGATTTCTGCATTTGTGATTCCATTTCAGTAGTGATGCCTCTATTGAAGTGAAATCTGTGTATCATTTCTCTGTGCCTAGAAATGGCATATATTATTTAAAAGCATGAAATAGTCTATTTCCATGAATGAATTCCATTTAACTTTACAAATGATGATGAAAGTAATTAATTTTTAAGATTCAAGAGAGGGTGCTTTTATTCCAGCTTTTGTATTTTATGATGTTACTAATGAAAAAGGGAGTCATTTTTCTTGAGCGCATTGACTGGTTCTTTAATGAGCTCTGCAGTGTCTCTGCTCCCATTGTTACTGTTTTTGTTTTTTTAATGTAGTAAGAGCATACACTTTTCTTTTACTGCTTTGTTATTTTCCCATGGTCAGTTTCAAAGACCTACTTTTTTTTTTGGTACCGGGAATTGAACTGACAACCTCATGCCCGCCAGGCAGGCGCATAAGCCACTGAGCCAAACTCCCGGCCCTAGAGGCCTATGTTTTTATTTACTGGTTTTGTTAGGTCTGGTCTGACTGTGTAAGAATAACTGCTAGATAGGAAGGTTGTGAACAAGTGTACTTTGAAATAATAAGGACTGTTTGCTAGGTTGTAGATACTCCAGGGATTTTGGATCATCCTTTAGAGGATCGGAACACGATTGAAATGCAAGCTATCACAGCCTTGGCTCACCTTCGTGCTGCAGTTTTGTATGTGATGGATTTGTCTGAGCAGTGTGGACATGGATTGAAAGAACAATTAGAGCTCTTCCAGAATATCAGACCCCTCTTTATCAACAAAGTAAGTATGCTAACTAATAGTTTAATTTTCACAGTATTCCTCCTCTGTGGGGGGAATAAATTTTAAAACCTCTGATGGGTACCTGAAACCAGATACTACTTAAATACAGGCACTGAAGTGCCACAACTGTTGATCTGATAATGAAGGTAATTGCTTGGGTAAGTGACTGGCCAGTAGCATATATCCAGTTAAAAGGTGGTTCATGTCTTAGATGGGATGGAGCAGGACACCATGAGATTTCATTGTACTACTCAGAATAGTACACAAGTTATTTCTGACATTTTCTATTTAATATTTTTAGACTTCCGACGATCTTTGGTAAATGAAATTACAGAAAGCAAAACCATGGATGAGGGGGAACTACCATATTCCACAATTGAGAGTAATAATTACTTTTCTTCTTTGTCAGCCTCTTATAGTGGTAGCAAACAAATGTGATGTGAAGAGAATAGCTGAACTTCCTGAAGATGATCAGGTAAATCAACTAGATTTACTAATTCTCAATTCTTAGGCAACCAATGTTTAGAAGGAATTTCAGCACTACAGTGTAAGATAATATTCTCTGGTTTAGTGACATGGAAGTATAAATACCTAAAATACAGGTTTCCTCAGAAACATTTGTGTTTGATATGTTGACACATTTGACCTTTAGAATGTGATGATTTAAGGGTGTTCGCTTAAGTTGGTATTTTAGAGGAAGTTAAACACTTGGAGGTGTGCTTTGTCTCTTGTAGGCCTCCAGGTATCAGGTACAGTATAACAGGTCAGCGTTTTCCTTAGGATGCATATTCATTCTTAGGTGTTACTTAATAAAAGAGGTTATATGATTGAGTTCGGTAAGCAAATGATTGAAGGAGAATAAGATCTGTAAGCTCTTGTGAGGTGAAGCTTCTAAAACTGAGCATGCAGTATCTGCTGATGTTCTCCAAGAGGCAGGCAATTGTTAGGCATCATTTTTCAAATTAACTGACTTGGTAGCCCCTTTTTAATAGGCAACTTTCAGATAAGTACTTTGAGAGATATGCACTATTGTAGTGGTTCTCACACTGGTCCTGCAATAGCAGCATTGTGTCACATTTTTTACCAGCTCATTTGTCAGAAATGTGTATCATGGACACTCCTAGTGCCTCAATCAGAAACCCTGGGGTGGGCAGCACTTTGAGATGAACAGGACTTCCCAGGTGACTGAAGCCCACTTGAGTTCTGAGAACCACTCAACAGAAGGGTAAATGCTGTCTGGTCATGTCTTCTGGAATATACTTTATTGACAAAGTGGAAGATTCTGGGGTAGGAGGAGCATGTTGTTCCCTGGTTAGTGTCTTGTTCTATTTGAACTTTTAATGCTTGGTAAGGATTAGCTTTTTTGAAATAGCCATACTGGTTTTCTCGGAGGACAATAATACATTCTTTAAATTATTTATTATGTGAACATTGATGTCAGAATTGAAAAATCCCTTGTATCTGTTACGTAATTTCAGTTTTTCAGGTCAAAAAGCATTGGTGAGAAAAGGAGAGTAGGTAGCACCAAGGAAGATTTAAGAAGTAATTATTAAGTTGCGATCATACTCTCATACTTTGAAGTTAGATCATGGTGAGAACCTGCATCATTGATTAGTTGCCAGCTGGGTACAAAGGAAATGAGATCACGTTTCGTAGCCCAAGTTTATCTATTCACTGGAAGAGATGCCTGTATCAGTTGTTGAGAAGATTTTGTGAAATTAGAGTGCAAGTGCATAATGGACACTTTTACAGTATTGCTTAGTTGACACTATAGTTTGCCTTTCAATGTGACAGTTATACAGTTACGACACTTGACAGTTACTGTCACATATATAGCCTAGCTCAGTGACTGGCTTACTCAGGGTCATGTGCTGCTAAGTTATAGAATTGGTGTTCAGACCACGGTTTTATCTGAAACTACTGTTTTGGATTGCATGGTAATGGACTAGACCTTCCTAATGGGAAGCTTCCATTATCATGGGTTGGTTACCTTTCTCTGAACTGTGGTCACATTTACAATTAGGTGTAAATGAGGTGTTTGATGGAGACTGTACAAACCAAGTCCTTTCTTTTTACACTTGTGATGGTTTATCAAGTTGCTAGATTTGAAACTTTTGTTCTTTTGTAGGGAATTCTCTTGGCCCATGGAAGACAAATCTTTTTAAAAATAGCATGAAGATTTTATTTTTAAAGTCCACCTTGATCTTGCCAGTTTCTGTTTTGGAATATGAAATCTTACAGAATATTTCATAGAGCTTGAAATTTTACTTGGCTGTAGTCTAGTTTGATCTTCTCAAATGTTTGCATTTTTTAAAATTGCAGAACCATATAGGGAAAATAACTTTCTTCAAGGATTAAAAAAATAATAGTTGTTGAAAATTAGCATTTGCATCCTGCATTTGTAGAACAGTGCAGTTTTTTCCACAGGGAACTGAAAATCTATAATATGTCTTATTTTTCCTTTGTTTTCCCAGAAAATATTTATAGACTTGCAGGCCGAAGGATTCCCTGTTATAGAAACCAGCACTCTGACTGAGGAAGGTGTTATTAAAGTTAAAACAGAGGTTAGTGCTTCCCTAAATCAGGTGAAGTCAGTCATGGGGGGAAAAAAAATAGTTTTCTTTCCAAGAGTTCAAACTCAAAGCACTCAGTGTAGCCAGACAGGAGTTGTGTAGTGTAAGATGGATCTAGACACACTCAGAAGACTTATGCCCTGCCCCACTTTGGTGAATGGTGGCATGTGAGGTGGCACTTGTGTCCGCTGGTAGTTGCTGGGAAATTGTTTCTGCTTATACCTATTCTCTTCCCCTTTGGTCTTTTTGAGACAGAGTCTCACTATACAGTTTGGGCTGCCCTTGAGTTCACTTTGTAGCCCAAGCTGGTCTTGAACTCTCAACGATCTTGCTATCTCAGTCTCCTGAGTGCTGGGATTACAGGTGTGCACCACCACACCCAGCTTGGACTGACCTTTTCTACTTCTGAACAAGTTCCACAAAAGTACAGTAAGTCCTTGAGTTCAAGACCAGCTTAGGCTACAAAGTGAACTCAAGGGCAGCCCAAACTGTATAGTGAGACTCTGTCTCAAAAAGACCAAAAAAAAAAAAAAACAAAGATTAGTCTGCAAAGCAGGAGCAACTTGAGAGATAGTCTCTGTTTGTTTTCACATGTTATCTTAATTAAACAAAATAAAAACGCCTCAAACATAGCATGCCTGTAATCCCAGCACTCTGGAGGCTGAGGCTGGAGGATTGCTGTGAGTTCAAGGCCAGCCTGCACTACATAGTGAGACTCTGCCTCAATTAAAACAAAACAAAACATAGCAAAACTCAAGTTTCAGGAGTCCTGGAGTGGAAGGAAGTTTTGCATCTATGTAAGGTGATGCAGGTACAGGGCACTTGAGTCTGCATAAATTGTCTCTAAGGGTTGGAGGGAGGCCAGTGTGAGACATGGGAGGGAGGGCTGCTTCAGAATTCCTGGCCCAGAAAGAATTGACTCTCAACAATGGGGTGTACCCCAGTAAAAGTGGGGAGTGCATGAGGACATGCAAACCACAACTTCAGCAAATGGGGGTTCTTTCTTGGAATGTGTGGTTGGGGGCTGTTGTATGTTTTTGTGACTCTGCAGCTTGTTTTTATATTTTACTAGGCTTGTGATAGGCTTTTAGCTCATCGAGTAGAAACCAAAATGAAAGGAAATAAAGTGAACGAAGTGCTAAACAGATTGCATTTAGCTATACCCAACAAGAGGGATGATAAGGTAAGGTTGTCTTTTGAGGGCACGGTTGAGATGCTATTGTAGGTACAGTAGTTGCTGGCTCACATATACAAATGGGTTTCTTAAGTAGCTTCATTTTCTTATTCATAAGGGTACTTATATATGCATTTGGTAAGAAGTGAAAAAGAAGACAAAGTACTATGTAAAACCTGCTTCTTATTCAGCCAGCAGTAATTCCTGTTAATTTTTTAACGAAATAGCTTGAAATCAAACTTTTCTTTAAAAATTAAGCAGATCAAAGTGCTTTTTAAGTTATTTTCTTGTCATAAACAGTACTACACAACTTTATACATGTTTCTTGATGTGTTCTTGCAAATACATAAATTTCAAGATGTGGCTTTGAAAGTATTACTATCCTTCAAAAATGCCTTTGATTTTATGTTCCACTAACTGTTTGAGAATGCATGTTATTGACAATTTTGGCTATAAACTTCTGTCTATCTGATGTAAGAACTGGGGATTTAACTCAGTGACCTAAGCACCTGCCTGGCAAGCATGAGATTGTGAGTTTGATCCCTGGTACAAAAAAAAAAAAAAAACCCAAATATCTGATGTAAGTATTTTCTGTGTAAAGATGAGTACGCTTGAACATTTATGTGCTTGTTGGCTTGTCAAGTTATCCTTCTCTCATTGATTTGTATTTTTTTAATCAAGGGAAGATTTACTATTTTAAAAAATATATTCGTGTGACTTTTAGTGACCTAATTTTTGAGATTACCTTAATTTGGTTGCCTTTTTCATCCTCCCCCAAAACCTCTGTGAGACCCACCCAGTGTCTCAACCAACTCCATGGCACTTTGGCTTTGAACTTACCCAGCTTATGGAATATGCCTCACATCTGGGCTCTGATACTTAGCACTGTGGTTACAGCTTAGAAGACAAATTTTTGAGACACTATAGACCCAAACCTTAAATTCTGGACCTGGTTCTGATTCAAGTTGAGTTTATGATCTGCAGCTTCTCCACTAGGTCAAGTATCCCCTGGATCTGGTTCTTACAGAGATGGAGTACATGTGGGTGCTCCAGGCTATAAGATTGGGGTGGTTGTGCTCCAGGTTGGTTTCCAGAAAGGTTTTGGGGACTGAGAGCTACTGAAAGGTAGACAGTAACTCTCTCAGTGATTGTTGTTTAGGCTTAGTGTCTCTAGTTTTTTTGTGTTGTATAACTTACCAGGTATACAGCTAGCAGAGAAAAAATTTTAAAAATCTGAATCTAATAGAGATGAAAACTCCTTGGATAAAGTTTAGACTATATGGGATCCTGAAATGTAGACTATGCATATAGCTGTTGTTAATAAATGTAGAAATGCCACTTGTGCCATTTTTAGCTATTGCATTTTACCGTTAGAGTCTTCAGAAGGTGAGGGTACCATCAAAATGCAGGAGCATTTCTGTGTTCATTGGGCTCCTTTTGTGAGATTTGGAAGAGCCTCCCTTTCCTATTCCCCCCCACATCTAAATTAGATAACTTCACATCACATCCAAAGATCTTCCCTTTCTAGTAGCCAGGAATAATCATTGTGTCACCCATGGAAGCCTATAGATGTAATTATAAGAGGTACAATGTTTCAGAGACTCTTAACCTCTGTATCTTTAGCACTTTGAATGGTTATCAAAACGAAAGCAACTTATGGGAGAAAACCATACTCATAACCTTTGATTGCTAGCAGAAGCTTCCTCGGGCACAGATGCCATACTCATTTTTCTGCTCTTGAGGGAGAGTCTTTTCAGCAGGGTGAACTTCCTTGTCTGTAGAGACAACGACTCTGAGTCTTGTAGGACACTCGATGGTCCTAAGGTTTGGCATTAGCTCCTACACCTCTGAATGAAATTCAGTCAGCCTTAAGCTTAAGCCAAAAGACTCTAGTTTCCTGCTTGGTTTTCATGTGAGTGCCAGGGGCACTGTTTCCCATACCAGCACCTGGCTCAGTTTGCATTCAGTAGAGAGAAGGCTCTGCAAGGGAGGTCCTGGTATATGTAGTGCTGGGATATATTCCTGGGCAGATTGTAATTTCTCTGTTAGGAAATCTGATATTTTATGCCCTGTAAATATTTTTCCTTTGTTAGTTGCCTTAGTTTTTTTTTTTTTTGCTTGTTTGTTTGTTTTAATCTCAAATCTCTTAAACCTTTTAATATATTTCCTGCTTTCCATTCCAGAAATATTTTAAAAGTGTTTTTTTCTTTAGTACTTACTTAGTTTTTGTTTTGTTTTGTTTTGTTTTTACCCCTTTCTGGCTAGAAATCTGAGCTGTATTTTCATACACACTGAATTTTCATATACACTTGAGTTTATGTGTGAGTTTCTCAAATTGATCTATTTGTTGTTATTTCTTTTTGTGTGTGTGTTCTTATTTCACTTTTTCCTTGGATAATTTTTCTTGATAATTTTGATGTTTATTTTTTCTGAATTAACTTATACTTGATTTGTTGGATCATCCTGGCCTCCTTTCCCAAACTCACAGCCCCAAAGTTAAGTGTTGGTTTTTAATTGGTCTGGGAATTTTTTTTAAATTTTTAATTTTTAAGAGAATAAAGCCTAACAAAATAAAACAGAATAAAGTCAATGAAAATAAAACAGTGAAAGTGATACAGGACTTCAAGACAACATAGTAGGAAATCTACAATATCTACCATAATACCGCTTGTTATCTTCAAAATAGCTGTCCATACCATCAGATATATTAAACCAAATAAAACAGAAGAAAATCAGTCGAAACAAACCAGTGAAAGTGAACCAGGATTTCAAAACAAGATAATAGGAAATCAACAATGGCTACCATAATAGATTGTGTTATCTTCAAAATAGCTGTCCCTACCATCATACCTAATAAAATCAAAACAGAACATAATAAAACCAATCAAAACAGTGAAAGCAATACAGGACTTCAAAACAAGATAATAGGAAATCAGCAGTGGCTACCATAATATATCTTGTTATCTTTGAGATAACCATCCGTGCCATCAGATACAATAAAATCAAACCAAAACAGAAGAAAACCAATCAAAACAATGAAAATGATACAGAACTTTAAAACAAAAGGGAATTAATAATGGCTACCACCTTTTTTTAGACATTTCACAGTATCTATTGTACTTTTTTTTTTTTTTTTTTTTTTTTTTTGCGGCACCGGGGATTGAACTCACAACCTCGCGCCTGCCAGGGCAGGCGCTTAAGGCACTGAGCCAAACTCCCGGCCCTGGTTTTTTGAGGCAGGGTTGCACTATGTAGCTCAGGCCGGCCTTGCACTCGTGTTGTACCCCAAGCCGGCCTCAAACTCACAACGCTCCTCCTACCTCAGCCTCCCGAGTGTCTATTGTACATTTTTGATCCCACTAACTCCTTTAGTTTTTTTATACTAGAGAGACAACATGATGTTCACTTATGTGGGTCTGAACCATTTCACCCAAAAGCATGATCATAAGTTGCATCCATTGACCTACAAGAGCCTAGTGATTGTTCTTTATAACTGAATAGCTTTCCATTGTATAAAAATACCACATCATTCTTACCATTCTGTGGTTGATGGGCAAGCTACCTCTACTTTTTTTCTTATTCCCTATTACATGGAGCATTGTTTTCTCTCCTTTGCTTTCAGTCTATGAATTTCCTTTTGAGTTAATGTCTTTCTTGTATACCACATATTGATGGATCTTGTTTCTTAATCCTTTTGCTTGTGTTTCTTTTTATTGGTGAATTGAGACATTTTACATTAATGGTTACAGCCAACATGTACTGGTTCGTCTCTGCCATGATTTTTTTTCCTGCTGTTGGCTTCCTACTTTTCCCCTCCATTCAATTGTCTGCCCTGCTCAGCGATCCCCCTCTGCTGTTCCTGGGACCAGGGTCATTTTTATCTCTCTGTAGAATATCCTACAGTGCTCTTTGTAGGGTCATGAATTCTTTCAGTTGTTCTTTGTCATGGAAGTATCTTTTTTCTCTATTAATTTTGAAAGATGGTTTTGCAGGTTACATCAGTCTGGGTTGGAATCTGTTTTCTTTCAGGACTTGAAATACTTCACCCAACCTCTTCTGACTTGATGGTTTGTGTTGATAAGTCTGTTGTGATTCTGATGGGTTTTCCTTTGTAGGTGATTGTTTCTTTTCTCTAACAGCCTGTAATATTCTGTTCTTGTGCCGAATTTCTGGAATCTTAATTATTGTATGTCTAGGTATAGATTTATTTTGGTTATGGCTAGTTGGAGTTCTCTATGCCTCACTTATCTGTATGTCAGGTCCTTTTCTCATGCTTGGGAAGTTCTCTGCTAATACTTCTGTAAATAGTCTCTGTCATTTGTGTTGACTCCTGCTTTTTTTCCCTGACACCTATCATTCTTAAATTATTTTTCTTTGTGATGTCTTGCAG